>ML357977.1:316295-488085 GCA_005239505.1 Nicotiana paniculata | reverse complement strand
TTCCCGTTAACCTCAAAAGAGTATCTATTTTTTTCCATGCTATATGAAGCTCTTCTGTAGACACACCATGGCTTTCCCAACAAGATATGATACTTATTCATGGAAATCACATCACACAAAATTGCATCCTCATACCTTCCAATAAAGAATAGTAATAGCACTCTTTTATCCATTTTTACTCCTCTCAACATGTAGGGTTCAATATGCTCAACACAAGGAAAATTCAATCTTTCAACCATATAAGAGCTAATTGAATTATAGCCATATTCTTTATCAATTCTAAGGGCACAAATCGCGGACATCACTTTAGCTCTTGTTTGAAAAATAACTTTACCATTGTCTTCCTTCCATTTGCTATACTGTAAGTTTCACTTTTCAAGTTGTTGAGTCATAGCTCGCAAGGTGAAATCATTCCCTCCTTTGATTTCGGCTTCTTGAAGAAACCTTTGTTCATCATCACTACATGTACGAGACATTTTGAAAAAACCAATAGGGTTTTCTCACCTCTCTTACCTTTTTCCACTCACTGTAACTCATGGTCGTTACTATTTAGATTTATGAATAAACATTACTAGTCATAACCCTTAGTGACAAGAATATGGAGTTTAGAAAAAGAAAGAAAAGGAATGACCAAACCTAGGAAGAATAGGAATCGGTTAGTTGAAAAAAAATAAAGGAAGAAATCCAGGAAACCCAAAACCCACAAGAATAAGGAAAGAAGATCCTTAATATTTAAGAACAAGGATCCCCTCTTCTTGTTTCCTTTCTCGGCTTGGAAACCAAATAATACTTGAATTCTAAAATAGTAATGTGCTAAGACTTTTTTTTTTGGGCTGGTTTTCATATTTTTCTTCTTTGCCCAATAACCTCCCAAGATTATCAAGACTGAAATCTTGATTAGCCTATGCTCTGGTACCACTTGATAACAACACGATAGGGGTCCGATAACTACTAAAGAAATCAAGAAACACGCGGAAGCTAAAAGAAAAATAAAGAAACAAAAAAGACGGAAAATTAAAGATATATTGAATTCAAGAAAGATTTTCTTGAATTAAAGAAGTCTATTCTTGGAGTTGAATTATAACAACGACAATTAGCTGACAAAGAACTAACCGCCTTTGGTATAGACTTATAAACAAGAAATTGATTGTGAAACCCGATCCTTTATAATAACAAGAACAACAATAAAACTTATCACCTTTCTTGAATACCTATAGTGATCTAAGATTTCGAAAGAATTTAATCTTACCACCTTAAGTTGAGTCTTGAAGATTGAAGAATAAATCCAAGAGTAGCCACACACAAGACTGCAACAAAAATCTCACAATTTTTATTGATATGTATATAATAATCTAAGTCCAAAAACAAAGAATACACCCTTTATATAGAGAGGGGTCACGAAATTGTACCTAAAAAATAAGGAAATAAAGTCCTAAAGTAATTTGGACAATAAGTCCAACTACCTTAGGAAAAGGAAAATACTAGGAAGCAAGAACCAAATCATTCTTGGAAAGTACTTCCAACAATCTTAGGGAAAGGAAAACATAACCTTAACTAACTAGGAAAGAAATAAATATAGTCCCCTAATGTATGGAAATATGTCCCAGACCAATCTTGGATAGAATCTTGAAAATCTGGAAATCTTGAAGGAGATTTGCAAGCAACTAGGCACCAACTTGCACTCAACATCTAACATGACTATTTTACCCTTCTTGGAAATTAGGTAAGTCCTCTTTATGCTATAAAAACGTGGCGCTATGTAGGACTTCATGGGATGCAAGTTTGGACACATTTTAGGTGCCAAATTTGTCCAACTGCGGCTTGATTTGGACCTTCTTCAGAAGATGTTTCTTGGGATCTAATCCACCTCTTCTTGGACATGAATTTGGGAAATAAAATAGTTATAACACATATATTATAACTCATATACTTTCCTTAATTATAACACCTATATTATAACTCATATCCTTTCCTTAAGCTCTTCCTCCCAATTAACAATTTCTTTAATTGCACTTGATGTCTAATGACCTTGTTTGGCAACATTTTAGTTTGACATCTTATTAAAGGCCCTATTTGAGATTCCAAAGCTTCATTCTTGTCCTTGAATAGATTTGATCTTCCTAGGATGCTATCACCTAGGAACGGGATTAACCCCCAAACTCAGGAGAGAACTCATTCATATCCTTATTAATAACATTGCTTGTTTTGCTTGGTCCCATTTAGACATAGCAGGGATCCTGCCGGAAACAACAACCCATCGATTGAGTGTCGACCCTAAGTTAAAACCAGTGAAGCAGAAGAGGAGACCTCAGTCCAAGGTAAAACATGCGTTCATCAAAGACGAGGTAACAAAACTCCTCAAGATAGGATCAATTAGGGAGGTAAAATACCCCGAGTGATTGGCTAATGTAGTAGTGGTTCCCAAAAGAGGAAATAAGTTAAGAATGTGCGTAGATTATAAGGACTTAAATAAAGCATGCCCTAAAGACTCATTCCTATTGCCTAAATTCGATCGCTTGATCGATGCCACGGCCGGCCACAAGGTCCTCACTTTTCTCGATGCCTACTCCGGGTATAATCAAATTCAAATGAACCCATAGGATATGGAAAAGACTTTGTTCATCACGAAGTATTGTACATACTACTATAATGTAATGCCCCTAAGGCTAAAAACGCAGGAGCCACGTAAGAACGCCTTTTTAATAAGATGTCATCCTCCCGAGAGGGAATCTCCACTTGCATCGCCTCGCCCCAGCAGCAGTCAGCCATCGTCTTCCCAGTGTCGGTTATCAGGCTAATGTATTGGGACACGGGTTCACACTTTCCCGATTTAGAAGAAGGCTTGTCGACCTTGAAATTGGAAGACCTTTCACAAAATCCTAGGATGCAGTCCTCAATGCGAGGTCAGGGACTCATCTCAACATACCTCGAGGCTGTTTGAAAATTGATGACCGTCATAGAAAGGCGGGAAATTCCCAAGGGCACATGGTTAGAGATGACAAGGTCCGCAAAAATAGTACGAGTTCGTACTGAGCCATTATACAACTGTACCGGTAGCTTTTCCTTGACATGATTAGACATGTACTATGTTGCGATTCTCCCTCCTATATAAAAGGAACTCCTGTCATTTTGTAATACACATGAATATTCAATCACACGGAACATTCTCTGCTTTTCTTATCTAAATGTGCTCAACAATTGTTCCACTGATTTATTGCTTTCTATTTATTGTGCTCATTAATTGTTCTTCATTTATTTCTCGTTATTGGCTGCATATGGCTATCCCCGAGACCCCCAATATTATTGTTTCTCCATCGACTGCTCATTACCGAGTGTCTTCGTTCGATCTCGAGGCCTAGTTTCAGTGAGCTCAAGGCCTAGTCTTATGACTATTTTGGTTTGCATCTCTTACTCTTCTGGCTCATTCTTAGCATCTCCTATCTAATAATTAGTATTAAGATAAATCACGTATTTTTAGAACCACAAATCAAATATAATTGGAAATACCATTATCGAGGTAAACAAGAATCAATAGTGGGAGTCTCTGCACTGCCATCCTTCAAAAAATCCAAATAAGACAGGAAGTCCTTCTCAACCATATACTGAGCCTTTAGGTACGAAATCACCCTACTAGGCACATAATCTATGGAACCACTCCACTCAACCCTCAGAAATCCCGGCATCGGTAAGGTCACGGTCTTAGCGTGACAATCAAGAACAACATGACATGGAGATAACCAATACATGCCCAATATTACATCGAAGTCAACCATACTAAGCATCAACAAGTCCACTCGGGTCTCCAAACCCCCGATAGACACCACACAAGATCGATACACATGGCCCACAATGATATTATCGCCCAAAGGAGTAGACACATTAACATATGTAACTAAAGAGTCACGGGGCATATCCAGAAAATGAGCAAAATATGATGAGACATATTAATATGTGGAATCGGGATCAAATAAGTCTGGGGTATCTCGGTGACATACTGAAACAATACCTGTAATAACGACATCTGAAGCAATAGCATCTGGTCTCGCTGGAAATGTATCAAAATGGACCTGAGAGCCACCAGATCGACCTCCCCCTCTAGGGAGGCCCCTAGCTGGTTGGGCAGGTGGTAAAGTAACTGGTGCTGAAGCTGAAGGCTGACTCCTCTACTGGGATGCACCTCCCATAAGGAGGGGACATAATCTCTTGATATGACCCAAATATCCTCACTCAAAGCAACCTCTACTGGCCATTTCCAATGTGGAGCCCCGAGCACTACGATACCCACTGGAAGACCAAGCACAAAAGAACCCTGAGCTGATGGTGCGTGAGTCAAACTCTAAGCTGGAAGAGTAGTGAGAGATGAATGGCCTTGATGAGAATTCTGAGAACCATGGCCAGATGATCCACCATAGTGACCTAGACGGGTTGGCTGAGCATGCCTGAATGGACGGCCTCTGTCGTGCTAAAACTTCCCTCCTGAAGGAACACCACCAGAATTACCAGATCTCCGAGGCCTCTTGGCCTCCCACTCCAGCCACTCCTTGCAACGAACTTACTCAATCTCGTAGGTGATGTCAACCGCCTCCTCAAAAGTAGCATCAGACACCCCCTCTCGGGTCATAAGACTCCGAAGCTGATATGAGAGGCCATCCACGAACCTCCTGACCCTCTCCCTATGTGTAGGAACCAACAAAATAGCATGACAGGCTAGCTCCAAAAATCTCATCTCATACTGCGTCACAGCCATATCATCTTGATGTAACTAATCGAACTGCCTGCGCAGCTCCTGCTTGCGGGACTGTGGCACATACTTCTCCAGAAAGAGAGCAGAGAACTGCTGCCAGGTAAGGGTCGCTGCACCAATAGGCCTACTCCTCTCATAAGCCTCACACCAAGTAAAGGCAGCTCCCGAAAACTGGAAGGTAGAAAACGAGACCCCACTAGTCTCAAACCCCCCCCCCCCATGTACGGAGAATCCTCTAGCACTTGTCCAAGAAAACCTAGGCATCCTCGCCCTCCGCATCGTTGAAGGTCGGAGGATGAAGTATACCAAATTTCTCCAATCCGGCTGGGTTAGAGGTGCCCCTAGTGTCCGAAGTCCTTGAACACCCAGCTCCAGTGTGCGAGCGGAAGGAATCTGAGTGTCTCTCCCGGCCTGAGAAGTAGTTGCGGCTGTAGTAACTAAGACCGCCTAGGCCAGGCCAGGGCAGTGCTTACTGATTGAATCTTGGCCAAGGCCTATTGAAGGCCAGGAATCACAATGGGCACAGGAGGTGCCTGAGCTGGTCCTGCTGGATCATCTGCGGCTGGGACCTAATTTAGAACAACAGGACGGCCCACAGGTACTGCCCCACCTGCTCCACGGGGTGCACCCCTCCCTCTACCACGGCCTCGGCCCCTCACGGGCCTAACTGGTGGCTGGCCACCTGTCCGGTAGCACTTGTCCTCACCATCTGTGAGAGAATGAAACAATAGAATTTTAGTTCCCATAAGCAATGGATTCGCACGACAAGAATTCAAGTATGTGAGTTTTTTTTATTTTTTTTCCTAAGGGTTCTGCAGCCTCTCGAAGATAAGTACAGACGTCTCTATACCAATCCATAATACTCTACTAAACCTGGTCATGACTTGTGAGACCTATGTAACCTGGGCTCTGATACCAACTTATCACGACCCAAAACAAACCCGGTCCTGATGGAGCCTATTTTGGAACTAGGCAAGCCTACACATTCTTAACCAAGTCGATTTTATCATTTAAAAATATAGACAACAACCTTTCTCAAACTAAAATTTTGGAAAAGAAAATCAATAAAAACCAAAGTGCGGAAAATAGATCCCAACAATGGGTGTAACTAAGTCATGAGTCATACTACAACTGTTCCAAAATTTATCAAGACAACTTTGTCTGGGAAATAGCCAACCAAATACACGAAGGATTATAAGGAAGGAGAATGGAGGGTCTGCGATCGCCGAGCAACTACCTTGCTATCTCCGAAGATGAACCGCAATAGAAATGATCAACTACCGCTACCTTGGCCTAGGATACCTGAATATGAACACAAGGTCCAGGGGGTAACGTGAGTACACCAACTCAGTAAGTAACACGCCCAAACTATGGGATGAGAGGTAGTCATGCAATAAACATCAACAAATAGCACATTTAAACTGTACAATAAAGTACTACATGATTTTCGTTCAAGTATTCAGGTCAAAAAAATAAAGTAAATGCAAACCTGAACAATGCAAGGTAACAATCTCGGCATATGTCTATGTACCAATGCATAATATGCATGAAATGAACCATGTACTCCCACTCTCAAGTGCTCAACCACTCGGTACCTCATATGGCCATCCGGCCCAGGGAAATCAATCCCAGAACATAATTTATGCTGCATATGAATTCACTCGGTACCGAGGAGAAAAAAGTAATCCAACCCTGCGGAGAAATCCATCTCCAAGTATCAATACTTCGGACAAATCCATGTCCAAGGAAATCCATCCCTCAACAATACTTCGGACAAATCCATGTCCAGGGAATCCATTCCTCAATAATACGTTTGACAAATCCATGTCCAGGAAAATCCATTCCTCCATAATATCATCTACGCTCACTGGGGTGTGTTATAGACTCCGGAGAGGCTCCTACAGCCCAAGTGCTATCATAAACATCAACATAATTGTTGTGACGTTCAGCCCAATCCCATAACATGGCACTCATCATCAAGCTCTCGGCCTCACTAAGTCATCACTCTCCATTCTCACACACACGGGCTCACAATGCATGAATTAGCCCTAATCAATGATATAATGTGCCAAACAACAATAAACGAGACTGAGACGTGATATGATATGCATAAATAAGACTGAGTATGAAATATCAATGAACCAAATAAGATAACAGCAAGAAACGACCACTCGACTCTCAAAAGTATCGGCGTGAAGCCCTAATATTATACCTAGCATGATTTGTAGCATGTTTTCTTATTCACAATGATAAAAGAACATATATCAACAAGAAAGAGTCACTAACCAGTGCCATGGAATGAACCACGACGCAATTCTTACAGTTCACGCATGCACGCCCGTCACTTGGCATGTGCGTCACCTCAATTCTA
The DNA here is from genome assembly GCA_005239505.1 of Nicotiana paniculata. Lineage (NCBI taxonomy): Eukaryota > Viridiplantae > Streptophyta > Magnoliopsida > Solanales > Solanaceae > Nicotiana > Nicotiana paniculata. The sequence goes on along the minus strand of ML357977.1, from coordinate 480,970 downwards.
ATCACATAACTCATAGTTCGGGGTTTTGAACCATTAGAACCAAGTTTGGAAGCGTTACTTACCTAAATCAAGCCAAAACCCCACTCCGCAGTTCCCTTGTCGCTCGACTCGACCATCAAACGCTCCGAATCTATCCAAAATCAATATATTAACATCAATATACGCTAAAGGAATGAACTCCGCATGAAAATTATCAAATTAGACCAAAAATATCAAATTCGGTTAGACCCGGCTCCCGGGCCCAGGTCACGAAATCGGATAAAATTCACAAAACTAGGAAACACATTCACTCTCGAGCCCAACAATACAAAATTTATCAAAATCTGACTTCGAATCAACATTCAACTCTCAAAACCCATTTTATGAAGTTTCTATAGATTTCCCCAAATTTTTCACCCAAAAATACTAAGAAAATGATGAAATCAGTGGTATATCCATGTATATTAGCCAAGTCCAAGTTAGAATCACTTGCCCCGATTATTTTCTTGAAAAAACATTAAAAAATCGCCACAAACAGAGCTTTTTAGGTCAAAATATGAAATAAAACTCTGAACCTCATAGTTATAGTGCACCTCTCGGATCCTCACTTCGCGGTCCGCCAATATTCACCGCCCTCGCGCACGCCTCGCCCTGGTCTGCGCACTTTCCACCACGGTCGCGAAAGTCCTCATCCCCTATGGTCGCGTCCAACCTTGCTCAATCTGCACCAGCCTACACTACTGGCTGTAAAATTGCGTCACCCCAGCGAGATCCCACCGCGGTCCGCGCCAATTCTGTGCGGCCCCCGCTTCCCAACACTAGAAACCCAACCCCACCAACATCAACAGTTGTTTTCAACAGATAAAATTCTCCGATAACAATTCAAAAATACACCCGAGGCCCTTGGTACCTCAACCAACCTCACCAACACGTCCCATAACACCATTCAAACTTAATCAAACTTATGAATCACTCAAAATAACACTAAAACATCAAATCAAACTCGGATTCAAGCCTTAGAACTTAAAACTCCTAAATAAGAGACTAAGTATCTCATCCCACTCAAAACCCAAACCCATAAACCCGACTCAACATAATGAAGCTGAACAACTCATAAAGAAGAAGAAATGGGGGAAACAAGGCTATAACTCTCAGAACAATCGGCCGGGTCGCTACATGAAGGTTGGCTACGTATCTCACGTCCGGTGTGAATTAGACCCACGTAGTTCGTAAATGTTTCAGGAAAAGGATGACATTTAAAAAAAAATTAATTAAGGCTTATAATAATCTTTTTGGATAAATTTTGATAGGGTTTTTGGATTTTTCAAATACCGAGTTTTTTTTAAAATCGTGTAAATTTTCTTTCTCTTGTTTTCTCCCTTCTGGTTTTCCCTCAATATTTTTTATATTTTTACTTTTAGAGACTGGTCAACATGCACAAACCAAATCAAACATAATGCACAAGTAGCACATAAGATGCATCAGGATGGTCGTGTAAATCTCGGGTACACCTGTCTTAGACAGACCCAACCCCTGTGTTGAGTCCCCAAAGTCAAATACACATGATGCAAAGAAACGTTCCTACTAGGGATCCGGCATGAGGCTATGCCATTCTAGTTTTAAATCCTAGGGGGAGGTTTTTAGACTTGGCTTACCTGAAGGGGCAACTCGAGCTACGGTGGGGGCAACATACCGGGAGCACGAAAGTCTACCTGGCCTAGTTACTGACCCAACCTCGTTATAATTGGTATGACTTCTAACATAAAATTGGGCCACGCGCACGTGTGCACCATAATTCAGAAGGCTCAAAAAAGGAGGCGTAAGAAGACAGTTTAATATAATTTAAATAATATCAAAGCGGTAAATAAGCGATAATTAGCACAATAGGCCCAAAATCACAGTAATAATATCAAGTCGATAAAGCCAAGTATATATCATATTACAAGCTCGAATTCTTAACCATGAACAAAAAATTATGGGTTCTTGTTCCCCAAAAAGTCACCACAGCTATCACACCTCCTTTTTCCCGAGGGGATAGGGAGTTTTTTAAGTAAAGTGACATTATTCGAAACGGGATTATTCAATTTCAGAGTCAGCACATGGGATAATTATATGGTGTCCTAAGTCACCGGTTTATTTTAAATCCCAAATGGATAAAATTTGACTCTGTTTCAAAGTCCGCAAAAATCAGATGATCGGGTAAGAAATTTTGTTAACCCGGGAGAAGGTGTTAGTCGTTCCCGGGTTCCGTTGTTTTAGCGCAGTCGCTTTTGATCATACATAGCTTAATTAATTTTTTTAATTACGTATTTTTAGAACCTACGAGTATTTCACCTCTTACCGCTTATAATTACATGATTATGGCATTATGGAATTATCTTGAAAAAGAGTCATGCGTACGTATATTCATCTCGTTGGCACATCAAGAATCATGTCACGCATACATGTACAAAATTAATCACGTTTTATTAATTATTAAGATTGTTTCGGCCAAAGTCGCGCGAGCGCGTACTTTGATTTATTTTTCGAAATCATAATTATGTCACACGAACATGTACACAATCACGATAAGAGATTAGAACGCGCCTAAATAATTGTACGACATTCATCTTGAAATCACAATTATATCACGCGAATGTATATATAATCACAATATATTGATTAATTAAGGGCACCCGTAAAGCATTCTAAATTCAGTTAGGAGTGTGCTTAAATAATTCTAACTTATTCATGGGTATGCGAGTATTAATCAATGTAAAATAAATAAGCCAACATATTCTAAATCTTCACGACCCAATAACTAACGCAAATAAATAGAAAAAATCCTAAGATTACCTACCCAAATAATGGCGGCCTAACATGCTCCTAACGGGTCCTAATAAAAAGTATAACAAAAAACTAATGGTGCAACATTAAAAGCTCAATTTCTCTTTAGTTTCAGTTGAGATCTTTATCCCAACCTTAACAACCCTCACTAATGTATTCAATGTAAAAATCACAGACAAAGAAGCGGCTTCAATGAAATCAAGTGATTTGAGTAACTTCAACTCTAACTAATGACAACTACAGAGAAATATGACACCACTGAAGCTCAAACATATTATCTCTAAAATTAACTCTAAATTCTACAAAGTAATCTGTTAAACATACGGAAGCAAACACAATTATACCCTATTTAATTGTTTCCATTATATATATGATAAAATTAATATTTTATAACTTAACAACAATTGGCAGCAAAATATTAATAGTGAAGCCTTAAATATCTATCTCTTAACTAAGCAGTGTGACATGGAATTTAAAGACTCTTCTAGCCATTAAACCAACCAAACTCAGTATGAGGTAACATAAAGAAAAGATAGCAGATACTAACACATCCTCATCAGAGCAATAAAACATTAATACAATCATTCCACAAAATAGAGAAACAACAGATTAATGGAAGCATGCAATGAAACAAAACCGTAAAATGATAGGGGGATAGACCTGAGTGTCCAAAACCTTTGATTAAATTTTCTTGGAATTAAATACAGAAGGATCCGGCAATGAAATTTTGACGTAACAGCAACTAACAGATAGGAGCCGCGAACCAAATCGGAACCAAGAACCTCGGACGAAAATTTAGATCAAATACGTTTATATATTCAAGAGCTACACTATGTTATCTACACAACTTTTCTTCTTTGACCAAAAAAGTATCTGCTTTTATCTGGTCATAATACGTTCATCAATGGCAGATTGATCAGTTGCTTTTTTAGAGAGCATCCCCCCATTTTTTGTGTGTGTTATTTTTATAGAATGTGTGTGTGATCATGGGATTAAATTCAGGAGATAGTTGGGGTGCGAGAAGTGGGACATTCGGGAGTTAGAGATGAAGGGAGTGGGTAATAGGGCTGTGAGGATGGAATTTTTGGGTTGGGGACGTGAGTGCTTAAGTACTTTATATATCTATACTATATTAAAAGTGAGAAGGTCTTAAGTTAAAAGTCGAATTACAAAAATATCCTTTAAAATTTACTGACAATTTTGCCCTTCGCCAAAATAAAAATTATCAGCCTCCTACTCAATGTTTAAGATATATTAAAGTAAAACAAACCAAAATACTAACCAACATGACTCTTCATTGCAATAAAACAATTAAACGAATTTGAGACCCAATTCCAAACGTTATAAACAAATAAATAACTTTAACTTTATTTGACTCTAAAAAATTAATTAAATTATGAAAAGACACAACTATAAGTAAAAGACACTATTCAAATAAATTATTTAAGGTTAATATTAAACTGCATTTGTATATTCTATGAAAATCGTTTATGAAAGGACATAACTATAACTAAAGAGATACTCTTGAAATCAATTGTTTCAATATTACTCCATGCCTTTATCAAACGTGATGTTGGTTAGGGTAAAAAAAAAATGAAATTGAGCATGTAGATGGAAGTACAATAATACACATTCCTCTAACTCTCCCTACGTATGAAGTTTTCAGGTGGGATTGAATTTAATTTATAAAGTAAAACAAGACACTATACATTATTTTTTTAGTAGGAAAAAATAGGAAGAGCAGACATACTGATTTTTTTCGCATATACATGCAGTTTATAACTTCATACCACAAATCGATTAGGTAGTGAAAAAATTTCAAGTAACAATGGCAAGAACAATAATACAGATCCTTGCATCGATTTGTACTTTGTACATGCAGCTTGTGACTTGATAATTTATGTCTCTCTTCTTTGCTTCTTTTTGTTACTTTAAATTCACCAAATAATATCTTCAAGTATCTATTTGCACCATGAGTAATATGAAATTCTCTAATTTTATGGCTTTCTTTTGTAACCATGAATGACTCCCTCTGATATTTTTTTTTTTGTTTCACTAGAAAGGTGCAATTGAAGCATAAAAAAATATTATTAGAAGTTTGGTCTACATAAAAAGGTATATATAGATTTGACTTCATTCCTAAGAAGATTATATGTCCTCTCAATTTACGTTTTATAGGATTGGCACCATCTTTTAACAATGAACTATCAACAATTATTGCTACTTACATGAGTTATGTTAGCATTTGTACAAAAATCTAGAGTCATATCAGGTAATTAAGCATGGACGAGGTTAGTTCATATGTAGAATTACCTTTATAAACTTACTCATACATTTAAATTAATTATTTAATTACTTATATTTTTTTGTATAAGTATTAATGTTTATATACTTATTCAATTCTATGAATTACTAAATGATAATCAAGAAGGATATCAAAAGCAGAGTGAATCATAAATCAGATCATTAGCCTGTTACAATCGAAAAAAATATCAAATTGCTTTAAAGAGGAAAGAGGCAATAAAATCAGATTCTACTTTTTTTACCTACAATTTTTTACCCTTTGTGATATTATGAAATCCAGCTTCTGCAAATATCAGACCAATTAAAATCCAAAGACCTTAAAAAATATTTTATTTGCATGAAATTAAATTGTTGGTACATAATTTAGTAGCATGTATGAAATTATGTGAAAGACTGTTTTTTGGGTTACAAGACGTAGAATATTATATAAAACCCACCATTTTTTTTTTGTCCAAAATTTATTTCTTAACAACCACGGTCCACGTAATACATAAGCTAAGGTACACGTGAAAGGTGTATGTATATATATATATATATATATATATATATATATATATATTTGAGTGGGGCTTGATACTAGGCAAGCCGACACATTACCAAAACAATTTGATATTTCATTTTAAGAGATAATTTCAAAGTTATTCATTATAAAACCTTCACAAGGAGTTCAACTCAAAATAAAAATGCGGAAAAGACAGCCCGACATCGGGGTGTCACTAAGTCACGAGCATCTAAACTAGACTAACATCAAGGTTTACAGCGGTCCACTTATATTAGAATAGAAATAAAGGACAATAATAGAGGAGAAATCAAGGGTTGCGGACGCCGGCAGTTACCTCTTAAGTCCTCGACAACCCAAAGTGCACGGACTTGACGATCTCTGCAAATGGGCTCACCTAAATCTGCACACAAGGTGCAAACAGTAACGTGGTTACTTGCAACTTAGTAAGTAACATAATAAAATAGGGAACTCAGAAAACAAAGCCGAGCTACACATAATACAGTTCTTTTCAGAAATTTGTGTAAAGGAATTTAGGCATGTTTTAAAATTGGTGTTTTAAAATCAAAACGTTTCAAGCTCATGAGAAACAATATAAGTCCTTCAAAACATCACCATAGCAATGACTAGCAACAATGTGCATCAATAAAAAAAATAATACACAACCTCACAGAGGATATTGTCCCTCATCTATATCAATAGTTCAATCGCTCGGCTCTCAGCCTCAATACTCACAATCAAGGTACTTGTGGTCACTGGAGGTGTTAAGACTCCGGAGGGGCTCCTACAACCCAAAAGCTATATTGTTGTTGCGTGTAGCCCGACCTAATATTGCTGCGGTGTGCAACCTGATCCATATATTGCTGCGGCGTGCAGATCGATCCAAGTAATATTGCGGCGTGCAACCCGATCCAATATCATGTCCTGAAGTCTTGTTATGGCATGCAATCCGATCTAATATTTATTGCGGCGCACAGTCTGGTCCAACATATCTCCCGTAACTCTCAACCCGGAACTCAAGCCCTATATCAGTCAAGTTACAACCCATATTCACGTACGTTGGTTCATGCCAAAAGTTAGTCGACATAAATTTTAGAAGATAATATCTTTTAGATGGTAAGAAGTTAATCCTATTAGTCTTGAATGATACAAGAGTGAATAAGGGTGATTAACAAGTATTAGAAGTTAAACGAATCAAGGATGTTGTAACCCGTATATTTGGGTAAACCTAGGGGTTCTTAATATTCTCAAGAGGTTGTATTTTAAGATATTTGAATAATATAGTATCTATATCATAAGTCTTATAGTCAAACGAGTTATGAAACAAAAATCGACAAAAGTTGTAGCAACTTATGTTCATAATTTTACTTAAACTTTAGGTCAAATATTACTAATCTTTTCTCCTAATTAATTTGAATTATGGGGTGATATACCCACCAAATTGAATATCTATTAGTAGTAGCCATAGTAGGTGGCACATTCTTTTGGAGTGCATACAAATTTGTAGTGAGACTGTTTTTACATGACCGTTTCTTCTTCAAGTTACTATGATTAGGTTGAAGCCTTCTTCCTTATCTCCTCAGCTAGTCTTTCATTGTAGTACTTAGGGAGGACTCTTTGACTCTTGTAAATTTGTGATCTTATTACATCATATATTCGACAGAATTTTTGATGTCCTTCCTCGCCTATAATTCCTCCACACTCATGTGCTCATATGGTTGCTTCTAAATTGAAGTTTTGACTGTCTTCCCAGTGGGACTTTATCTTCTTTCTGTAACATTCATATGGTCCCTTTAACTACCCCAACTCCTATTTGAATATTTCTTAAGGGTCATGAGGTCATATATGTGAGACTGAATTCCGCATGTTGGGGTTCACTATGTTCATCTTGCACGATCTGTTGATTTGTCTGTATCCTGTTGACTAGCTATAACTAGGCCCTATCTGAATCAACTACTAACTAATCTTTGTCCCATTCTCATATCAATATTCCGCGTAATCTTTATTGGGTCATTCCCTTTGTCTTAACTTATGTCACATACTAGCTCCTTACCTATCAATAACATCTCGGTAGGAACCCTTACTTCCTCTTCTTGATGTCGTGTTTACATAATATTCTGGAATCTTATCATATCTGTAGGATTTGAAAAAGTGAAATCTCATCCCTTTCACATTTTTATCGTATTCTTCCTTTACCATTCCATAGTTACTAGAACAACTTAATTCCGACTTAATATCACATCCCTGCATATTCCCCCCTTTTAGGGGAGTAATAAGATTTAGTGCTACGACGATTTAGCTATAGATGTTTTACCTTAACTTTGGCATCTTTTCATATCATTGAGGACCCTTACTCGCCTGGCGGTAATCCTTCTGTACCAAGGATAAAAAGGTTCCTTACTTACGAGGGTGACACTTAGTATAACTAGCACATATAGTCCCTTAAGCTTAACTTTGCTCACATTACTTTCTTTAGGGAAGTGTCTTGCTGGATGGCCATTTTCTGAATTTCTCATTAATCCTCTTTCGTTGTCCATTATTTTATCTCCGGAATGAATTATGAAATTCTCACGATACCGACTTTTATCAAATCACTCAGCCCCTAATTCATGTTTAGTTATCTTTTTCATCAGTCTATACTTATTTCTATTAGTCTGGGATGTAACTTTTCCTTCTAGTAGTCGCGTTGGAGTCACAAGCTTATTTCTTGAAATTAGGATATGACTTTATGGCATGTATTCTTTTTGTTGTCTCAAGGCCTGGCACCTCGCGTCTTTTCCTTCATATGACTATAGACTTTGTAATATTATCATCATTTTTTCTTCTAACGTTGTCATCCATGTATCACATCTTACTCCTAATGCTTCATTATCTCTCTTCTTATCTCCCTGCTAATATTTCTGTTTACCACTTTATTTTGAAAACTTCAGCAAGACATTATTTTTCTTTTAGCTCTCTTTGCTCCATCCGCTGGCTCTTCGGGTTGCCTGACATTCTCTCTCTACTAGGGATGGGAGCCACACTAAGATAATATTTATCTCATCCAGGCTTCCAGTGCCTATCTTTGTAGTACTCATATCTAGTTGTACTATTTTAGAGCACACCATCTAGTTGTCTCACAAGAAGATCTATTAGCACATTTGCAATATCCTTCGAAAATGTCAACTAACACAAACAATCCATCCACTATTTTGGGTCATTATAACCCCAGCCGCATCCTACTATCTGTGATTCTCTTATACTACTTCTGTTATCCTCCATAAGGCATAAATGAGAGGGGTGTGGCCAATTGTACATACATTTGTTATTGTTGAGGGTCACTAAAAAGGCTTATATTCCTCTGCCTGAATTGTAAATATCGATACTCTTCATTAACTGGGTGCTTTGTACCCTTCTTCATCTTGCTTCTTCTACCTGTTGAAACTTGTATCTATCTTCTGAATCTCTCATTGCCTTTCCCCACAGGGGTGGATAGATATTCTAGCCTTAACTCTCCTTATCAAGAGGCTTACACATCTTAGTACCCACATGTTCTGCTGGAGGCCTTACATTTACTCATCATAAGCATGATGCAATATCGAATTCCTCTGACTCAATTCTTCCACAGGCATATTCAATCCCTTACCAACCCTTTTTCTGAATGTAGGCATAGTCATATTATGAATAACATAGAGTTTAGGAAATTGAGTTCCTACAACTGAGCTTTACCACACGATCTAGAGTAATAAGAAAGAGTTACAATCCTAAATTTCCTAAAGCCTCCTGCTTATAAGTGTGGTGCACAACACGTCCAAAAATTAGACTCTACTAGACATGACTTGTAGACTCCCTAGGACAAAATTGCTTTGATACTACTTTTGTCATGACCCAAACCGATGGGACGTGATGGAAACCCGGTACCTTACTCAACCGAGTACCAGCATAACATATGTTTTTGTATCACGCAATCATAGGTAAATGAGACGGAAAGTCTTCCGTAGGATAACTATAATAAAACATGTGATACCAACTTATAAATAACACATACGAGCCTATAAGCCCAATATGATCACTCGTACACTAAACATAGGCCGACAACGTTGTACAATATTTTACATACATGACATATGTCTACAAGCCTCTAAGAGTAGATAAATACCATAAAGGTCGGGACATTGCCCCCCCATACTAAACAATACACATCCAAATGATACTGACAAAATAAGCAACTCCGAAGCAAATGGAGCGTACCAACATCTTCCGCTGAACTGATAGCCTACTTGGAGGACTCTCGACCTGTCTATTGGGACCCGCGGGCATGAAATACAGCGTCCCCAAGCAAACGGGACGTTAATAAAAATAATGTACCGAGTATATAAGGAATGAAAATGAGTAAATAATAGACATGAGAGAAACATACAGTAAAAGACTCGCATGTAAGTCAGTATAACTCAGTAAATCATGAAAGACTTATAGTGTTATGCATATGCGTATGAGTGTCATGTAGTTTATATGTACATGTGTTAATAACATCATCAAGCCTCTGAGGGCATCCCGTCATATAATCTCGGCCACTGTGGGCAAAATCATCAACGTATACTAGCTGATCAGTTGGTGGTTCATATATAATGCTGTAACCTTTTCCCATATCTCATATACATATAATGTACAGATATACGCGTATATAACGCTGTCTGGTCATAGGTTAATGTACATGTATAAATGAATGCAATGCATGAGAAGTATGTCAATAAAATTTCTCGGAACGTCATAAGACCATTATACCTATGATTAATATCATGAAATAAACGTTATGAATTTACGTATTTTCTTAGACCCATGAATATACGATGGAATAATAAGACATATGAGAATTCAAGAACATAGGAACCTCTAATACTTCTATGAATTGAGTCATTTGTGAAAGTTGTACATTTACTCGTTTCATTTGTATCGTATGGATCATGCCAAAAAGAATGAAGGGATAGCCTTAACATACCTAAGTCGATTCTCTTGAAAATCCCTCTAACACATGTCAATTGCAACAACACATAACGGCGGATCGAAGTAGGAAAAATCCGTATGATATTCTTGAGAAAAATTGCACTGTACTCCTTAAAATTGCAAAATCTCACTCTATATAGTAAAAATGGTCTATGTACGAAATATTTTGAAGCAATACGTTGCTATTGCAATCTATGAACTTTGCTGAAGCTTTCCTTGTGATTGTAGAGGTTTAAAATGAATTTAGAGAGTTTTTTTAAGTCTTTGGGTGTGGGTCCCACTTATGTGGTGACTAAGCCACCATTCTTTCTTCATTTGCCACATTATAACACAAATTTAAGAGTCATCAAATGGACTTTGAAGTGCTCCCACATTGGGAGATTTAACTTTTTATCCAAAGTGTCCTAATTTACTCAATTAGCTTAGTTACATAATTAATCTCCCACTAAAAATTTATAATTACCTAATTATCCACATAATTATGAATTATCTCAAATTACTTAAAATACTATTCACTTGTAACACACTACATACACCTTACTATCATGGTCATATGGTATCTTGTATGGCACTAGTCCATGGATACAGGGTATTTTAGCTTGAACTGTATTTTACCCCAAATTGTCAAATTTTTACGAAATTCATTTTATTTGATTTGCTCCCCCTTTCACCTTCACGAACTTAATTATCACTTGTTTGAAATAGTACAATACTTATAGTCTCACAATAATCTCATTCTCGAACTTACGTCGATTAACTTATGACGAAACATTATCTTACGAAAATGTAGGATGTAACATCTCATTTCCAAGCTTTCATCAATTTACTTATGGCGTACTTTCAGTACGAAAACATGGGGTGTAACATCATTCCCTTCTTTGGATCATTCGTCCTCGAATGTTGAATTATGTACTTGTCATTTCATAAATGTTGTCTCCCGAATGCTTTAATACTCTCTTTGCCATCTACGCAACTATTCTGTGAATAATTCCACAGGAAAGGGCTTTCCCCCCTTTAGGCCTCTTTCTCACGCCACGACTTGTGGTCGGAATCCTTCCAATCTCGTAATTGTTGCTACCTTCTATCATGCAGCCTGTACAACTTTTTCCTTGTATGTCCACCCATGCGACTCTTCCCTTCAGCCTTTTCCCAATCTCTAGGCCTCACTTTGGGAATTTATACAGAAATTGACAAGATATCCCTCAGGGCATCTATAGGTATACTTAAAGTTCTTTGCTCGGCACTTTTTTGAACTTATGTATATTGCCATATCTTATTTAATAAACCCAATTATCCATTAGTATGACTTTGATGCATCTAGGTAGGTCATATTATACCATAACTCTTACTTCGATTTATCGTTGCTAAGGTATGTTATCCAACTCTAGGTTACTCCCTCGCTTCTTATCAAATATGTATAAATCTAAGTCCATTAATGCTTCCTCGTTGTTGTTTATCTTAAGAATGTCAGCCTGACCTCATCTCATACTGTTGTAACTTTTATCCATCCATTGTTTATTCACCTCAAATTTGATCTATAATCTACTAATGATAACTTGGAACTTCTTACATAATACCTTGCCACTAGGACTTACGTTGCATCGAGGAATATTTGAAGTGATTTTTCCTGATCCACTTGGGAGAGATATTGGGCTTCAATAATCGTATTTTATAGCATCCCAATGTGATTCACCTTACGTGGGTATTTTAATCCTATACAATTAATGAAATCCTCTTCAAATCATTACTTAATCGAAGGCTCAAACGTCATCCTTTATCTATCATAATTAAACCCTCATTCTGCTACCAGGGCGGCATTCCACCTCTTCAATGTGCTATTAGTCTTAGACTCCTTTGAGTTTATTTAGGCTATACTGAGCTTCCTATTAATTAGAGAAACCATCAGCTCTCTTGTTATCATGGCCTTAATCTTGAGGACTTAGCCATTTCTCTTCAGCTTCTCAGCTCGCTTTACTATATTTTAGCTTACGACCTATACGTATCTATTTATAATAATCACAACCTTCCTTCAACTTACTTGCACCATATATTTCCTTACGTTATTCTGGAACATCCAGCGAGACATCATATTGTCTCAAACTCTTCTTTATTCTTTTAGCTAGACCTATCGATATTTAAAAACCATAGGTTGGAATATATTCCACCTACGACGACGCTATCATTCTTGGATACTGAACCCCAGTGCTTTTAGCCTTCTATCTGAAGTATAGATTTTTCACAACCTTGTGCACCTGAGTATCTTGTACGTTGTTCACCTTTAGCTTACTTACCTTAAAATCTCATATCACATCTTTTATCTCTTTCATGACCTCCCTTCCACATAGGTATAATTCACATCCACAACTTGAAATTCTATTATAATACTTGCACCTCTAGTATATACACAATCCGATGGAAGCTTCATACTGACTTCTGGTGATGCTGGTACTCTTCTAACTGGCTTTATCGCAAAGCCGTTATAGAATATGGTTGTTATACTATCTATCTTGTACGTCTGATACTAAGAGTGATTTTGCAATATTCTCAATCACAATTTCTATAAAGAAAAATTTGGGTCGAATAATCAGACTCCTGATTTACTTGGTTGATGTAAATCTTTAGTTTCCTCTTCCTTCTAATCACCCTTAATATAGGCTTAAGCTATCTTTCGATTTGTGGCTCATGTTATTAGTTGTTACTTTATCATTTCATGGACGCTATGGAATATCCATGATATAATCTTCTAACAATTCAATCCTTTATCTATGATCTGAACTCAATTCTTTCTTTTAACTTATATCAGACTCTTCTATGGCTATATGAATGTAAATATATATGTTGCGTGGATAATACTCTAAAATCTTAAGTGCGTTCATAACCTAACTAACTCTGGATCATTGATCAAAATATTCCTTTTGTTCCATCTAAGCTTTCTTTAAACGTAAGCTATTATGTTTCCTTGTCTTTACGTCCCCTTGTTGCGTGCATACTTAGCTTATCCTATGTATGCTGGAGTTTTCATGCAAATCATATGATATCGAGTATTACTTTTCATTTTACTTCCCATTCATTAGTCACAGTAGGTGCCACTTTCCTTTGGAGTGCATAGAATTTTCTAGTGAGACTGAGTTTACATGACCATTTCTTCTTCAAGTTACTATGCTTAGGTTGAAGCCTTCTTCCTTATCTCCTCAGCTAGTCTTTCATTGTAGCACTTAGGCAGGACCGTTTGACTCTTGTAAAGCTGTGAGCTTATTACATCGTATATTCGACGAAATTTTTGATGTCCTTCTTCACCTATAATTCCTCCACACTCATCATGTGCTCATATGGTTTCTTAAGAACTAAAGTTTTGTCTGTCTTCCCAATGGGACTCTCTCTTCTTCCTGTAACATTCATATGGTCCCTTTAACTACCCCAACTCTTATCTGAATATTTCTCAAGGGTCATGATGTCATATATGCGAGACTAAAGTTCGCATGTTGGGTTCGCTATATTCATCTTGCACGATCTATTGATTGTCTGTATCCTCTCGACTAGCCATAACTAGGCCCTATCTAAATCAACTACTAACTACTCGTTGGCAGTCAACCCGTTTCCATTTCGCCATACTGTATGGCCCTGCCAGAGTTGATGGAATTGAAGAAATAGTTGTCGCAATTTCTTTATAATGGCTTCATTAGACATAGTGTCTCACCCTGAGGTGCACTTGTGTTGTTTGTGACAAAGAATGATTGATCAATAAGGATGTTCATAGATTATCGGCAGTTGAGCAAGGTCACTATCAAGAACAAGTATCCATTGTCGAGGATTGATGACTTATTTGATCAGCTTCAAGGTGCCACAGTGTTTTCAAAGATTGATTTAAGATGTGGATACCATCAATTAAGTATTACGGCATCTTATGTCCCTAAGATAGCTTTTCGGACTCGGTACGAGCATTATGAGTTTCTAGTGATGTCCTTTGGGTGGACAAATGCTCCAGCAACATTCATGGATCTGATGAATCGGGTGTTCAAGCCTTATTTGGACTTATTTGTGATTGTGTTTATTGACGATATCTTGATCTATTCCCACAGTCGAAAGGAGCAAGAGAAGCATCCTAGGATTGTGCTTCAAACTCCGAAAGACAACTATTTATATGCAAGGTTTTTGAAATGCAAGTTTTGGTTGGATTCGGTCACTTTTTTGGGCCACGTTGTATCAACAAAGGGCATTTAGGTGGATCCTAAGAAGATTGAGGCAGTTCAGAACTGGCCTAGGCCTATTTCAGTTACATAGATCAGGAGTTTCTTGGGTTTGGCCGGCTATTACCGTCGATTTATGGGAGAGTTTCATCTATAGCAGCCCCATTGACTACGTTGACCTAGAAGGGTACCCCATTCAGATGGTCAGACAAGGGTAAGGCAAGCTTTCAGAAGCTCAAGACAGCTTTGACCACAACGCCAGTATTGGTGTTGCCCACATGTTCAGGATCTTACACGGTATATTGTGATATTTCCCGTGTTGGGATTGGTGCGGCATTGATGCAGGAGGGAAGGGTGATTGTGTATGCATCACGACAGTTGAAGGTTCACGAGGAGAATTACCCTGTCCCTGACTTAGAGTTGGCAGCCATTGTTCATGCGCTAAATATTTGGAGGCGCTATCTTT
The DNA here is from genome assembly GCA_005239505.1 of Nicotiana paniculata. NCBI lineage: Eukaryota > Viridiplantae > Streptophyta > Magnoliopsida > Solanales > Solanaceae > Nicotiana > Nicotiana paniculata. The sequence continues at coordinate 465,726 of ML357977.1, read as the reverse complement.
ATGATCTGTCGTGTGAGGTTTTCAGAGATCCTTGGAGCCTTCAGTATTGTTTATGAAAAATGATATCTACTTGAGACAGAAGAGGTGGTAAGAGTTATTGAAAGACTATGATATCACCATCTTGTATCACCCTAGGAAGTCCAATGTGGTGGACGAGTATGGGCAGCCTTGCGTTCATTCCAGTCAGTGAGAGGCCACTTACATCAGATGTTCAGAGATTGGCTAACCAGTTTGTGAGGTTGGATATTTCAGAGCCCAATCGTGTTCTAGCCTGCACAGTCACTCGGTCTTCTTTATTTGAGTGTATCAGAGATCGGCTGTATGATGACCTTCACGTATTGGTCCTTAGGGACACTGTGCGGCACAGTGGTTCCAAGTAGGTTACTATTGGAGATGACGGAGTCTTAAGGATGCAGGGTCGTGTTTGTGTGCCTAATGTTGGTGGACTTCCTGAGCTGATTCTTGAGGAAGCCTACAGTTCCTAGTATTCTATTCATCCGGGCGCTGCAAAATTTTATCAGGACTTGCGGCATAATTATTGGTGGAGGAGTATGGAGAAAGATATAGTTGCCTATGTAGCACGGTATCTAAATTATCAGCAGGTCAAGTATGAGCATTAGTGACTTGGTGGTTTGCTTCAAAAGTTAGAGATTCCTCAGTGGAAGTCGGAGCGTATCACTATGGATTTCGTTATTGGACTCCCACAGACTCAGAGGAAGTTCGATGCCGTATGGGTTATTGTGGATAGGCTGACTAAGTCAATGCATTTCATCCATATGGCAGTTACCTATTCTTCAGAGTGGTTAGCTGAGAATTATATTTGCGAGATCGTCTATATTCACAATATGCTCGTGTCTATCATCTATGATCGAGGTATGCAGTTCACCTCGCACTCCTGCAGAGTAGTGCAACATAAGTTGGGTACGCGAGTTAAGTTTAGCACATCATTTCATCCTCAAACGGACGAACAATCTGACCGCACTACTCAGATCTTGGAGGATATGCTCCGTGCATGTGTTATAGACTTCGGAGGATCGTGGGATAATTTCTTTCCCCTTGCAGAGTTCGCCTACAAAAATAGCTACCAGTTGAGCATTCATATGACTCTTTATGAGGCATTATATGGTAGGTGGTGTAGGTCGCCAATTGGGTGATTCGAGCGGGGGGAGGCTCAATTGTTGGGTACAGATATAGTATAAGATGCCTTGGATAAGGTCAAGATTAATGAGGATCGACTTTGCATAGCCCAGTCCAGACATAAGAGTTATGCCGATCGTAGAGTTTGTGATGTCGTATTCATGGTCAGTGGAAGAATATAGCTCTGGGTATCACCCATGAATGGTGTCATGATGTTTGGAAAAAAAGGACAAGTTGAGCCCTAGTTATATCGGACCTTTTGAGATTCTCGGTAGAGTGGGAGTGGTGGCTTACAGGCTTGCGTTGCCTCCGGGGTTATCAGCAGTTCATCATGTATTCCATGTGTCCATCTTCCGAAGTATCGCGGCGATCCGTCCCATGTTTTAGATTTTAGCTATGTCAAGTTGGACAAGGATTAGACATATGAGGAGGAATGCTTCAGCTTAAATGGGACAAAAGTAGCTATCTTGCACACTAGGGAGTCCTCAAAGTATGAGTCCATACACTTGCTAGCTAAGACTGGATCGTCTTTAAAATCCGAGTCCAAATCGACTCTCAAAACTCAAATTCTTATTTTTCAAAAACATGACAAAGTTTCACAAATTTTCACTTTGATTCACATAATTTTGATTTTAAATCTAAGATATATTGATGAAATGTAGTTGGAAATTGATTTGAATCACTTACCCAATATTTGTAGATGAAAATACCCTCTCCAAATTACATCCTACCTAGTGTAGGATTCTAAAATGAGAGGCTATGGTGAAAAATCCCGACTCCCAGCCCTTATGACTGGCTACAGATGTTGCATCTACGACACTGTAATGACCCGGCCGGTCATTCCGAGAATTTTAGCCACGTTTTCCCTATTTACGCTTTATCATATGTTGCTTAGCCTATTTATGTTGTGTTGGGTCAGTTTGTTCAGGTTCAAAGTGGTCGTGGTGAGAACTGAGACACTTAGCTTCTTAAATTGGCTTAATAGTTAAAAAGTCAACTGGGAGTTGACTTATAGGTACACGACCTCGAAATGTAGATTTTATCGCTCGAATAGCTTTGTTAGGTGATCTGGAACGTTGGAGTGTGTTGGGAATGTGGTTTTGATATCCGGTGTAGAATTAGGCTTGAATTGGCGAAATTGAGTTTTTGGCGATTTCCGGTCGGCAGTGAAAAATTAGCTATCAGGGTCGGAATGGAATTCCGAAAGTTGGAACATGCTCGTATTGTCATTTTGGATGTGTGTGCAAAATTTCAGGTCAATCGGGCGTGTTTTGGATGGTTTCGGCATCTTTGGCAAAATTTAGAAGTTTCAAAGTTCATAGGTTTGAATTTGATGTGATTTTTGGTGTTTTTGAGTTGTTTTTGGTATTTTGAAGGCTCGACTAAGTTTGAATGAGGCTATGGGATATGTTGGCATATTTGGTTGAGGTCCCGAGTGCCTCTAATGAGTTTCAGGTGGTTATCGGACTGTGTTTGGCTTTAAAGAAACTGTTGTTGTTGCTGTATATTTCTGCTGCTGGTTTCCTTCTACGCGAGCGCAAGAGTGGAGCCACAATCACGTAGTTCTGTTAAGGGCAGCTGCGAAATTTTTTCTATGTGATCGTCATTTTGGGTCTGCGATCGCGAGGGTTTGTCCTGTTGGCTACCGCGAACGCGTGGCTGAGGTCGCGTTCGCGAAGAAGGATTTGAAGCAGTCGTGAGGGGAAGGAATTTCTCTATGTGGTCGCGTAGTAAGGGTCGCGTTTGCGTTGCTTTGGGAGCTTCTTATCCGCGATCGCGTGTGTGTTTCTGCGATCCCATAAGGTAAGTTGGGGCCAGTCAATTTTTGTGCTTCGTGATCGCGCGTAAATTGCCTCACGATCGCGATGAAGGAAATAGGTCGACTAAATGTCAAGAATGAGGGTTTTTGGACCTAACTCAAAAGACCACTAGAGAGCTCGGGAGAAGGAGGATTTGGAGGAGATTTTCAATGGAGTTCTTGAGCTAAGTATTCTTCAATCACATTTGGGTAAATTTCATGATTTATCCTTGATTTTTACCATGTAATTTGAGGAATTAAAGTGGAAATTAGGGAAAAATGGGAGGAACAATTGGGAATTTCTTTTGTTGATTTGAGTGGGAAATTGAGGTCGGATTTTGGTATTTGTATGGGTAGACTCGTGGGGGATGATGATTCTAATTTTATGATTTTTATCGAATTCCGAGATGTGGGCCCAGGGCTCGGGTTTGGCAAATTTCGGAAATTTTGCTTAAAATTGATAGTTTTCGATTGGGCCTTGTTCCTTTAGCATATATTGATGATGTTAATCTGGTTTTTGTTAGATTCGGAGCAATAAGGAGCAGATTTGTCACGACCCGAAATCCCACCATCAGGACGTGATGGCGTCTAACGTTGAACCCGCTAGACAAGCCAACATGTATAGTTAAACTGACATGATAACATCGAATTAACAAATTAAGCTAAAAACAGTTCACAACTTAGCAGCGAAAATAAATAAAGTTTCAAAACTAAGTAAAGACAACATAATAAACGTCGCAATAATTTCTCAAAACCCGGAGTCACAAACTCACGAACTGTCTATAGGAGTGCTAAATACAAAGTCTGAAAGGAAATACAAGACTATCTCTGAAACTAAAGGAAAAACAAGACATAAATGAATAACTAGGGACAGGAGAGACGCCAAGGCCCACGAACGCCAGCGGGTATACCTTGAATCCTCTAGGGTGAACTGAAGGACACTCCCACTAGTGATGTCCACTGGGTCCGGCTGCGTAATCTACACAACATAAAGAAGTGCATGTGTAGCATCGGTACAACTGACCCCATGTACTGAGTAAGTGCTGAGCCTAAGCTCGACGAAGTAGTGACGAGGCTAGGACACGACAATAAAATGTACCTGCGCAGTTCAATAGTATAGTAGAAACTAAGAAAGAATACAGTTACGGGGAAGAACATGATGGGGGTAAGAGATAGCAATTACTAAAATGACGGAAACGAAAACAACAGTCTAAAATATCCGAAATTAATAACGGGAATTGACAACACAAATTAAACACTGAAAAGAAACGGCAAGGCATGTCCCCTCGTGCATAATAATATAAATATGGCACGAAATGTCCCCTCGTGCATAAAAAACATAACATGGCACGGAATGTCCCCTCGTGCATAAACAACATATAAATGGCACGGAATGTTCCCTCGTGCATAAAACAACATAAACATGGCACATAATGTCCCCTCGTGCATAAAACAATATAACATGGCACAGAATGTCCCCTCGTGCATAAAACAACATAAACATGACACGGAATGTCCCCTCATGCATAAAATAACATAACATGGCATGTAATTTCCCCTCGTGCATAAAACAACATAAACATGGCATGGAATGTCCCCTCGTGCATTAAACAACATAAAATATGGCACGACATCATCCTTCGTGGTTTTACCCTTTTCCTCACCAAAACAATGACAATATCAATGGAAAGGAATACAGCATCGTGGCAATACAATTCAAAATCACCCGGCAAGGGGAAAGTATTAGTCAATATCATAAAGATTACCCGGCAAGGGTCTCAGCTATAACCAATCATTTCAAATATATCCTTTACAATTGGGTTATCAATCGAACCAATACATCATGAGTTCATCAACCATAGTTTTCAACATTAATAAACTTCCAAGCGGAGACAATTGCATATTATAAAGAACATGGAAGAAATAATAAGGTTTTTATCGAAAATAGACTAACGAGCATGCTTGACACACAATGCATAGGTACTCGTCACCACACCTATGCATTGAACATGATAAAAACTTAACACATAGCATACAATACCTATTCCCTCACCAAAGTTAGGCAAGATACTTACCTCAGGCCCAAAATATAGCAATCAACCCTCTAACACCGCCTTTCCTTTAGAATTTAACTCCGGAATGGTATTATATAGACATAATTAACTCAAGTATATCAATAATGATTGAATAAATCAATTCCATAGCCTAATTACCCATTTCAAAGCATTCTTCCAAAAAATATCAAAATTCGACCCCGGGCTCGCTCGCTCGGATTCCAATAATTCTCGAAGGGAACACTCACCCAAAGCCTAAGGATCATTAATATATAATTCTTACTTGCTTTCATGGACAATTAACAGAAAATTCTCAAATGACTACAAGTTCTAGTTTCCTACACAAATACTTGATTTTGCACTAATTTATGTAGTTAATTAAGCTAGAATCCATACATGAAGCTAATTTTTTAGTAGGGTTCACTTACCTTAGAAGACCAGGTCGTTAGCCCTTAACAATGGAGGAAAGTCACCCAAGGAAGAAGAAAGAACTGAGAAAAATGGGTTTAAAACCCATATATAAAACAGACTGCCTGAACAGTTATTTCGCACCTGCGGCTCGGGGACCGCAGGGGCGGTCCCGCACCTGCGGAAATGGGCTAGGGATCCTGGGGCCGCGCCTGCGGAGTGGAGACCGTACCTGCGGCTCCTCCCATGCGGAATATTTTCCGCACCTATGATGATTAGCCAGGACATTGGGTGATCGCACCTGCGATGGTAGGGGCCGCAGGAGCAGTCCAGCACCTGCGACTGGGCAACCACACTTACGATCACCCCAAAACAGGTGCACCAGCAGCTGTGTTTGCTGGTTTTTAGCCCCGTTAGGTGACTGGAAGGCACCTAGGCCCACCCGAGCCCTAGCCAAAATATACCAACGAGTCCCAAATCATAACACGGATTCACTCGAGCCTTTGGAACACCCAAAACAACGCTCAAACTCAAAATCACACCCCCAAACCCCAAGAACCAAACTTAGGAACCTCAAGTTTTCTAGACTTCGCTAACAACGTGCCGGACTGACCTATACTACTCGAAATGATACAAAATATACACACGACTTCCAAAATCATCCTACAAACTCATTCGAGTGATTAAACAACTAAAATAATATCGAAACAATGAATTATACCTCAAAACTCATAGAATTTTCTTAAAACTTCATAAAGCTGAAATATTCTAATTTCAATCTGAACCACGTCATTTCAAGTCCGTTTTACACCAAATTTCATAGATAAGTCACATAACAAATATTAAACCTGTTCCGGGCTCCAGAACCATAATAAAGGCCCGGTAATGCAGATTTGACATCAAAGTTCATTTTCAAAAGTCTTTCTTATTTTTAGATAACAATCTCCTTTAAGAATTCATTTCTCGAGCTTGGGACCTTGGAATTCGTTCCGGGCATACACACATGTCCCATATTTTCCTACGGACCCTCCGGGACCGTCAAATCACGGGTCCGTGTCCGTTTACCAAAACTGATGAACAAAGTCAACTTCATTCCATTAATTATCAAAAATTCAACAGTTCAACACATTTCCACATAAAAGATTCCCGGCTACGCGCTCGAGCTATTCATGCACATCGAGATAAGATTAACGGAGGCTTTTCAGGGCCTCGGAACACTGTTTCTGCTAAATTACACAAGATGATCTTTGGGGTCATCACATGATTCGAGAGGGAAGAGCATTGTAGATTAGTCAAGTACATGAGATGGGTCTGCAATATACCTCTGAAGCATAGACACGTGAAATATTGGATGCACGGCTGACAAACTAGGTGGCAGGGAAAGTCTGTAGGCCACCTCTCCTACCCTGCCCAGAAACTCAAATCGACCAATGTACATAGGGCTCAACTTGCCCTTCTTTTTGTATCTCATCAAAGCCTTCATGGGCGACACCCGTAGAAATACCCAATCACCTATCATAAATGCCTAATCTCGAACTCTGCGATCCGCATTACTCTTCTGCTAGGAATCAACAGTACGAAGTCTATCCTGAATGATCTTCACCTGGTCCAAGGAATCCTGGACTAACTCAGAACCCAACAATCTAGCCTCTCCCGACTCAAACCATCTGACTCGAGACCGACACCGTCTACCATACAACGCCTCAAAGGAGCCATCTGAATGCTCGATTGATAGCTTTTGTTATAGGCATACTCAGCTAATGGCAAGAACTGGTCCCATGAACCACCAAAGTCAATAACACAAGCTCGCAACATATCCTCCAAAATCTGAATAGTACGCTCGGACTGCCCGTCCGTCTGGGGATGAAATGCAGTGCTAAAATCAATTTGGGTTCCCAACTCTCGCTGAAATACTCTCCAGAAATGGGAGGTAAACTGAGTACCTCGGTCTGATATAATGGATACGGGAACACCATGCAGTCTAACAATCTCTCTCATATAGATCCTGACCAACTTCTCTGCTGAATACGAAACTGATACTGGAATGAAGTGGGCTGACTTGTTCATCCTATCCACAATGACCCATACTGCATCAAACATCTTATGAGTTTGTGGGAATCCAACTACAAAGTCCATGGTGATACGCTCCCACTTCCACTCGGGAAGCTGAATCTTTTGCATCAAACCACCGGGTCACTACTGCTCGTACTTAAAATGCTGACACTTCAAGCACCGAGCTACATAAGCTACAATATATTTCTTCATTCTACGCCACCAATAATGCTGCCGCAAGTCGTGGTACATCTTTGCGCCCGAATGAATGGAATATCGGGAATTGTGGGCCTCCAGTAATGTCAACTCACGAATGTCATTGATATCGGGTACACAAATACGACCCTGTATCCTCAATACTCCTTCAGCATCAAGCGTAACCTGCTTGGCATCTCTGTTCCTGAATCTATCTCTAAGAACACATAAATGGCGATCATCATACTGCCTGGCCCGAATACGGTCATACAATGAAGAACGGGCCACGGTATGGGCCAAAGCACTACCAATCTCAGAAACCTCCAATCTCACAAATCGGTTGGCTAACGCCTTAACATCTAAAGCAAGAGGTCGCTCTTTGACTGATAAATATGCAAGACTACCCATACGGCTCAAAGCATCGGCCACCACATTGGCCTTCCCCGGATGATAAAGAATGGTAATATCATAATCCTTCAGCAACTCTAGACATCTCCTCTGTCTCATGTTCAACTCTTTCTGTTTAAAAAAATACTGCAAGCTCTTATGATCCGTGAACACCTCACATGGCACACCATACAAGTATTTCCTCCAAATATTAAATGCATGCACAATAGATTCTAACTCCAGGTCATGAACTGGATAGATCTTCTCATGGACCTTTAACTGACGAGAAGCATCGGCTATAACCTTGCCATCCTTCATCAACACTGCACCAAGCCCAACCCGTTAAGCATGACAATACATGGTATACAATCCTGAACCTGTGGGCAAAACAAATACTGGTGCCGTGGTCAAGGTTGTCTTGAGATTCTTAAAGCTCTCCTCGCACTCCTCAGACCACCTGAACTGGGCACTCTTCTGAGTCAACCTGGTCATCGGGGTTGCAATAGATGAAAATCCCTCCACAAACTGGCGACAATATCCTGCTAAGCCCAAGATACTCCGGATCTCTGCAGCTGAGGTGGGTCTAGGTCAATATCTGACTGCTGAAATCTTCTTGGGATCCATCTGAACACCCTCTGATGATACCACATGGCCTAGAAAGGCAACTGAACTCAACCAGAACTCGCACTTGGAAAATTTGGCATACAACAAACTATCCGTCAAAGTATGGAGGACGACTCTAAGGTGCTGCTCATGCTCCTCTCGGCTGCGGAGTATATCAATATATCATCAACGAAAACAATCACGAATGAGTCCAAATAAGGCCTGAACACTCAATGCATCAACTCCATAAAAGCGGTAGGGGCATTCGTCAGCCCAAATGGCATTACTAAGAACTCATAATGCCCATAACGAGTGCAAAAAGATTTCTTGGGGACATCAGACGCCCCAATCCTCAGCTAATGGTAACCAGATCTCAAGTCAATCTTGCAAAATACTAAAGCAGCCTGAAGCTGGTCGAATAAATAATCAATCATCGGTAAAGGGTACTTGTTCTTGATAATAACCTTATTCAACTACCAGTAGTCAATATAGATCCTCATCGAGCCATCCTTCTTCTTGACAAACAATACTGGATCACCCCAAGGTGAGACACTAGGCCTAATGAAGCCTTTATCCAACAAATCCTGCAACTGATCTTTCAACTCCTTCAACACTGGCGGGGCCATACATACAGTGGAATAGAAATAGGCTGGGTGCCCTGAGCTAACTCAATACAAAAATAAATATCCCTGTCGAGTGGCATACCCGACAGGTCAGCAGGGAAAACCTCTGGAAATTCACGAACCACGGGCACCGACTCCAAGGAAGGAACCTCGGCGCTAGAATCATCAAAATAGGCCAGATAGGCCAAACAACCCTTCTCGACAAATCTATCTCCAATATAACATTGAAGTCAAGCATATCTAGAAGCAAAAGATCAACCTGAGTCTCCAGACCACCCATGACTTCTATGCAAGCACGGTAGACTCGGTCTACCACTATAGTATCACCCTCTGGTATAGAAACATGCACGACAGTACCCAAGGAAACACGGGGCATACTCAAATAAAGGGCAAAATATGAAGACACACAGGAGAATATAGAACCCAAGTCAAATAACACTGAAGCCTCTCACCTGCAAACTGAAATTGTACCTGTAATAACTGCATCAGAAGCCTTGGCATCAGGCCTGGCAGGAAAATCATAACATCGGGGATGAGCCCCTCCAACCTGATCATCTTTGGGTCGACCTAATGCGACATGACCTCTACCTCTCGTGACATGTCCTCCACCTTTATGAGTCTCACCTATACCTTTGGCACCCCGACCACCACCTCTAGCTAACTTAGGGGGTGGGGGTACGCCTGAGGCAGGAACTATGGAACGAGAACCCTAATACTGAGACCCACCAGAACCTTGGGGGCAAAACCTGGAAATATGCCCCAAACCACCGCAAGTATAACAAGGCATCTACTGATGTGGCTGCTGACTCTGGAACTGACCCTGTCGACCGTGATAACCACCCTGGAAATTCTGAAGCGGCGGTGCACTGTAAGCTACCTGATGTGCCGACTGATAGGGTCTAGGAGGATGACCTCTACCTGAACAATCCCTACCGCCAGATGAGGCTCCACTGAAACGTCCGAAATGAAGGGGCCTTTTGTCAGCCCCCTAACCACCACCCTGTGACATAATCATCTTAATCCTCATGGCCACATTGGCCGCATCCTAGAACAAAATATCAGTACCTGACTCTCTAGCCATCTGAAGTCTGATAGGCAGGCCAATCCCTTAATATATCTCCGAAACTTCTCCCGATGAGTGGGAAATATCATAAGAGCATGTCGGGCTAGAGTGATGAACCTGTTCTCTGTAAGGACACTTACAATTTTCTTGTTTAAAAAAAATAATGCCGAAAAAGTCCCCGAGTTGTTTTTTTGCGGGAATCTCTGAAACAGGCTGGAACTGAGTAAAAAGTACTCCAAGACATAAAGAATACAATTTTCCAGAAATTAGGTGTTATGCGACGCACTATGTGATCGCACAACGCGTATGCAGACCGCATAATGGTCGCATACCTAGGCAGAATACTACCCCATTTGAAATCAACTATGCGGTCCAGTATGCGATCACATAACGTGTATGCAGACCGCATAATTGGTCGCATACCTGGGCAGTGTGTTCTAGATTTTTCGTCCATCTTGAGGGCCATTGTGCGGGCAGATCTGCGAACCGCATGTCAAGAATGTGATCGCATTCCTGACCGCATTCTTGTGTCGGGCCCTATTTTTTCTAATTTTTAAAACCCGACCTTAGTTCATTAAAACACCTCTCCCCTTCATTTTTAACCATTTTCTGAACAAAATTAGAGAGAGGGGAGAGAGGGTTATTGAGAAAGAAATCTTCATATTTACCAATTGGATTTTCAAAGTCACTCAAGCCTGGAAATTTCGAGTAATCATCTTCTTCTTCATTCTAACAGGTAAGAATCCCCAAGCCCTTTTCATTAGTTTTATGATTTTAAACAAAAGGGGGACTCTCATGAATTGATTCTTGAAAATATAAGTTTATACCTAGCATGCATGATAATTATGTCCATAATCTAGTTAGAGGAAGTGGGTTGGGGTAAAGTTCACAAATAAGGGGTTGGCAATCTAAGGGGGGAGTCACATAACAGTTGATAAATGCTTAAAAAGAGTTCAAATTATATGCATGGTTTCCAATTCTGAGTTGAATATGTTTAATTGTGAACTAGATTGATGGTACTAGTCGGTCCGGTGATTTGTGAGCAAATGTTGAAGAGGAATTTCGACCCCAGGTATGTATGGCTACCTTTAACCTTCATAGAATCCTCTTGTTGTGTCCGAGTATTTGATATGTGTACCTTGTTTGGAAATATGTGAATTGATTGTTCAGACGTGTTGAGGTGTGCGATTCTATTTTCTGATTTTCCTGGTTGATTGTCATGCTAATGTGATGTATGAAGTTGTGAAAGGTGTTTGATGTGTAATTAACAGAAGATTGATAATTTTCTCAAATGTGGGAATGTGTAAAATTGTTGAAAGCCATATGTGGAAAGTAATGAAAAAGAGTATTGTGAAACAATGTAACTGAATTGAGCGATTGTGGCAACACCGTGTTCATAAAATTACTACTTGATGTGAGTTATGGTGCCTTCGGCCCAATACCTAAATTGTTGATATGAACTTGTATTCCTTGAAGTGATGATTCTTGTGATGTAATTGTTTGTGGTTGCTATTACGAAATATGATTGTCAGGTGGGATCAGGTTGCACGCCGCAAAACAAAGGATAAGCTTGATAAGGTGTGAGGCAATAAGGGTGATCGATATAATAAGGGTGGCCTAGGTAATAAGGGTGGCCGAGGTAATAAGGATGGAATATGATCATTATCACTATCGAAATGAAAAATCTGGGGAACTTTTGAATAAGGTGATGTTGAAAGGGAAAAAGGAGAGACTGTGAAACTTGTTGATTTTGGTTGTTTCTTTCCACGTGCATTGATTAATTTGTTCTATTACTGTCTCTTAATTGTGCATTGTTTGATTATACTTGGGATAAAGCCTGTTCATACATACTAGTACTATTCCACAGTACTAACGTCCCTTTTGCCGGGGGCGCTACATATTTTTATATATATGTAGGTGGGTCCATAGCAGGTTGCTCAGCTTGCCGCTAGTGGTTCTTTCTCCTCATCCTTTCTGAGGTTTTCTGGTGAGCCCCACTTCCTCTCGAGGACTTGTGTAGTTCATGCCATCTCCTTTTGAGTATATTATGTATTGTAAGGTATAGTCGGGGCCTTATTGCCGGCAAGTATTGTATACACTCCTAGTACTCTTAGAGTCTCCGTAGAAATTATGTGGGTGTATATATATATATTTTGGGCAGTGGTTGTATTTGCTCGTAATCGGGGTCCATATTGGGAAATGTTGTATCTGTTATGTATGTTTTGGGAAATCTAGTATAATAATGTAAAATGAGGAAAAGAAATTTTGATTTATTATGGTGATCGCACAATTTTAAGCTTATCCCACTACTTCACATAAATAATGGATGATATAAACACGAGAAGCGTGTTGGGTAGGAAAGGCAAAGCAGGTTCGCTTGACTGGGGTCACCCGGTTGAGTTTCGGTCGCGTCCCTCGATTTTGGGCCGTGACAAACTTGGTATTAGAGCCTAAGGTTTTAAAAGTGTCGTAGGATGTCTCAGAGCCGTGTCTAGTAGAGCCCTTCTTATCGGTGTGTTATCGACCACATCTATAATTAGGGGGCTACATGGACATTTAGGAAAACACCATTTCATTGTTATTCTATATCGTGTGGTGAAGTGGAAGGTGAAATATTCTTGTCTAACTCGTACTCTGTTCAAAAATTTTCAGTGATGGCACAATAGAAGAGAGCTCGACTCGGCTTAGAGGCCAATGCCGCCCCAACTGTGGCTGTGAATTATTTACCCGATGGTGCGGGTGAGAGCGAATCCCCGACCTTGAATCCATCTGGCCTATCTGTTCCAAATCCGAGTGTACCTATTCCTGCTGCGGCGGAGGGTGCTACCATCCCTCCCGCGGATATCCTGATCCTTCTTCGGTTCAAGCTCCAGGTCCCGGTACTTCCGATGGGGACCTCAGAGGAGCTATTCATATGTTGACCCAGTTAGTGGCCGCTCAGGCCCAAAGATCACATGCTGCCCCTGCATCCTCTAGCGGACAGGGAGATTCCGTCGGTTCCAGAGTCAACCAGTTTCTGCGGTAGGCCCCTCCAGAGTTCTCAGGTATTGATCCAGAGGCCGATACGCAGGACTTTCTTGATGAAATATACAAGACGCTTCGGTTATGAAGGCTACAGAGATGGAGGGGGTTGAGTTAGCATCTTACAGGTTGAGGGGAGCAGCGTATTTCTGGTTCGAGATGTGGGAGGATTCCCGTGGGGAGGAAAGTTCTCCGGCGAGATGGGATGAGTTCGTTGATGCTTTCATGGATCACTTCTTGCCTGCCAAGACTAAGGCAGCCTGTGCCACAGAGTTTGAGGTTCTCAAGCAGGGTAACATGAGTTTGTGGGAGTACCACATGGAGTTTGTGAGGTTGTCCAAGTACGCTTCTCAGTTGGTATCGACTATGGATGTTATAGTTCGACGGCTTGTTCAAGGCCTCAGTCCCTTGGTTGTGAATGAATCTGCTACAGCTGCCTCAAACTCAGACATGAATTACGGTAAGATAGTGGGGTTCACGTAGGCCACAGAGCCTAGAAAATTGTAGATAAGGTCAGAGAGGGAGAGTATCAACAGGGCCCGATCAGCGGGCCGCTCGGGGAGATCGGTTGGAGGAGGGAGACCAGTTCAGGGGAGAGGACCATTAGGGCCATCCCAGTCTTATGCTCAGTCCTCATCCAGTGCATCACCATCATTTCCCCGTTACCAGCACAGCAGTCGCTCGGGACCACGATCAGATAATAGGAGACCCCATCAGTCCAGTCGTCCAAGAGGGAGGTTCAAGCAACAGAGGAGGGCTCCGTGCCCTAAGTGTGGGAGGTTCCACATCGAGCTTTGTTACCTGGATATCCCGGTATGCTACGGGTGTGGGGTGAGAGGTCATATTCGACGGGATTGTCGTGCGCCCAGTTAGGTCATGGGTAGTAGTTTTGCTCAACCATCCAGTTCATCAGTCGCCGCATCTTCAGTACGTCCTCCAGCTCTAGACGGGCGTGGTGCAGTTAGAGGTGGGGCTCGTGGTAGAGGTGGACCCAACCGGTTCTATGCTTTGAGTGGTCGCCAGAGTACGCGGGCTTCTCCAGATGTTGTTACAGGTATTCTGGCTGTTCAAGACCTTGATCGTTATGCTCTTATTGATCCGGGATCCTCCTTGTCCTATGTTACCCCATTTAGTGCTTCAAGTATTGGGATAAAACCCGAACAAGTCCATGAGCCGTTCTCTGTGTCGACTCCGGTTGGTGATTCCATTACAGCCGCACGATTCTATAGGAATTGTATTGTCACGGTGTGTGGTCGAGATACCACGACCGATCTTCTCGATATTGCGATGGTAGATTTTGATGGTAACATGGGGATGGATTGGCTTTACTCATGCTTTGCTAAACTCGACTGTCGAACGAGAATTATGAGGCTAGAGTTCCCTAATTAGTGAGTTATTGAGTGGAAAGGGAATGGTGTGGTGCCAAAGGGTAGGTTTATTTCCTACCTTAAGGCCTCGAAGATGATTAAAAAGGGGTGTGTTTATCATTTGGCTCGAGTTGCGGACACTATTTCAGAAGTGTCTGCCCCCGAGTCCGTCCCAGTCGTGAATGAGTTTCTTGAACTATTTCTGGACGAGCTTCCAGGGATTCCTTCTGATAGAGAGATCGATTTCGAGATTGATGTATTGCCAGATACGCAGCCAATATCTATTCCATCGTACAGGATGGCGCCAACAGAGTTGAGGGAGTTAAAGGATCAGTTGGAAGACTTATTAGAGAAGGGATTCATTCGTCCGAGTGTGTCGCCGTGGGGCGCTCCAGTTCTTTTCGTCAGGAAGAAGGAGGGGTCGCTTTGATTGTGCATTGATTATCAGCAGCTCAACAAAGTCACTATAAAAAACAAGTATCCACAACCTCGGATAGATGATTTGTTTGACCAATTGCATCTTCTCCAAAATTGATTTACGGTCGGGATATCACCAGTTGAAGATCAGAGAGCAGGATATTCCTAAGACCGCCTTCAGAACTCGTTATGGCCATTTTGAATTCTTGGTAACGTTCTTTGGACTGACCAATGCTCCAACGACTTTCATGGATCTTATGAATCGGGTTTTCAAACCGTTTCTGGACACCTTCGTGATTTTATTTATTGATGACATCCTTGTCTACTCACGAAGTCGCAAGGATCATGATGATCACCTCAGGGTAGTTCTGCAGACTCTTCATCAGCACCAATTGTATGTAAAGTTTTCAAAATGTGAATGTTGGTTAGCGTCAGTCACAGTTTTGGGTGATGTTGTTTCTAGAGAAGGGATTAAGGTTGATCCCACAAAATCACAACGGTAAAGGATTGGCCTAGACCAACGACCCGGACAGAGATTAGCAGTTTCTTGGGTCTAGCCGGGTATTATCGGAGGTTTGTGGAGGGGTTCTCTACCCTCGCCTCCCCATTGACTAAATTGAAGCAGAACGCAACTAAGTTCTAATGGTCCGACGCTTGTGAAAAGAGCCTTCAGGAATTTAAATCTAGATTGACTTCAGCACCGGTGTTGACTTTGCCAAAAGGCACAGAGAGATTTGTGGTTTATTGCGATGCTTCGAGGGTTGGTTTGGGATGTGTGTGATGCAACACGGGAAGTTTATAGCCTATTCTTCAACAATTATCCGACGCATGATTTAAATCTCACGGCAGTTGTGTTTGCATTAAAAATCTGGTGGCATTATTTGTATGGGGTCCATGTGGACGTGTTCTCAGACCACAAGAGTCTCCAATATTTTTTCAAGCAGAAGGAGTTGAATTTAAGGTAACGGCGATGGTAAGAATTCCTCAAGGATTATGATATCAACATTTTGTACCATCCGGGAAAAGCAAACATAGTGGCCAATGCTCTCAGTCGGAAGTCTATGGGTAGTCTGGCTTAGTTGGAGGAAGATTAGAGGTCGCTGGCTCGGGAGGTTTGTCAATTGGCTAGTCTGGGGGTCTGTCTCTCGACCTCAGAATGGGGGAAAGTCATGGTGCATAATGGGTCAGAATCATCACTTGTAGCGGAAGTCAAGGAGAAGCAGTTTATTGATCGAGCATTGGCTCAGTTGAAGGAGGCAACTTTTAATGGAAAGATTTCGGCATTTTCACTCGGGAGCGATGATGGTGTTTTGAGGTGCCAGGGAAGTTTATGTGTTCCTGATGTGGATAATCTTCGAGAGAGGGTGATGGCAGAAGCTCACAATTCCAGGTATTCCGTGCACCCAGGTTCTACGAAAATGTATCAAGATCTCCAGGAGATTTATTGGTGGAGCGGTGTGGCAGACTTTGTAGCTTAATGTCCAAATTGTACGCGTGTGAAGGCCGAACATCAGAGTCCTGGTGGTTTAACTCAGCTTATGGAAATTCCAATGTGGAAATAGAAAATGATCAACATGGATTTAGTGGTAGGGTTACCTTGCACTCAGCGCAAGTTCGATTCAATTAGGGTGATAGTGGATCGAGTCACGAAATCAACGCACTTCTTGCCGATCAAGTCCACCGATACTGCAGAACAGTATGCTCAGTTGTATACCAAGGAAATAGTCAGACTTCATGGTACTCCAGTTTCCACTATTTCAGACCGGGAGCCTAGTTCACGGCTAATTTTTGGAGGAAAGTTCAACGAGGTTTGGGTAATTAGGTAAATCTCAGCACAACTTTCCATCCGAAGACTAATAGTCAGGCATAAAGGACTATTCAGACGCTTGAAGATATGTTACGGGCTTGTGTGTTGGACTTCAAGGGTAGTTGGGATGATTAGTTACCGCTTATCAAATTTTTACAAAAACAACTTTCACGCTAGTATTCAGATGGCTCCATTTGAGGCATTGTACGGAAGGAGGTTTAGATATCCGATTGCGTGGTTCGAGGTTCGTGAAGCAGAATTGTTAGGGCCAGATCTTGGGCACCAGGCATTGGAAAAATTCATAGTTATTCGGGAGAGGATGAAAACCGCTCAGAGCCGTCAAAAATACTATGCGGACGTTCGTCGAAGAGAATTGGAATTCCAAATTGATGATTGGGTATTCTTCAAAGTATCTCCCATGAAGGGAGCGATGCGGTTTGGAAAGAAAGGTAAATTGAGCCCAAGGTATGTCGGGCCATATCATATTTCTCAAAGGATAGGACAAGTGGCTTATAGGTTGGAATTAACCCCTGAATTGTCATTAGTGCATCTGGTGTTCCAGGTTTCCATGTTGAAGAAAGTGGTTGGAGATCCATAAGTCATCGTGCCGGTTGAGACCATTGGGGTTAAGGAAGAATTATCATATGAGGAGGTTCCGGTTGCTATATTTTATAGGCAAGTCCGTAGATTGAGGAACAATGAAATTTCTTCTGTCAAGGTATTGTGGCAAAGTCAGCTCGATGAGGAAGCCACGTGGGAAGCGGAACATGAGATGAAAGAAAAATATCCCCATTTGTTTGAATAAGTCTAGTAGTGATCGTCAGAACTGTCATCTCTAAGAAAATTATATTTTCTGATTCGGTTTTGTGCAAAAGCACCCCATCTTCCCCTAACTGCCTTATTGTTGTAATTTTCCAAATGTGTGCTAAAACTGAATCCGTAGTTCTATTTGAGTAGTGTGCAACCCTTGAGGTAAATGAAAGTTTTGTGGAATGTATGTGTTAGGCAAGTGATTAATAGTAGTGTAGGTTGGTAATGATTAATTGAAATGAATATAGTATATTGAGGTGATTGGGTTGTATGGGACTCATTAAAATGACCAAGTTATGTGCAAAAATATGATTCATGTGCAAATTTGTGGTATACCAAGAAAGAACTGTGTAGTTGACAAAATGATTGAATATTTGCAAATTGTTGAGATAACAACGTTGTGTGTGAGTTATGGGGTGATTAAAAATGTGTAATAGTGCTTGGGAATGTGTTTTGGGGGCTCTCTGACAGGTAGATAGGTCTAATTACAAAGGGAACCCTGGCGAAATTTATCTGAGATATTAGAGTTAGTGAAAATCTCGAAGTTGCATGTCATGCTTTCAAAACTAAATTATTTCGAAAACCCTCATTCGAGGACGAATGATTTTAAGAGGGGAGGATGCAAGGACTCGTAAAATTTTCTTGTTTAAAAAAAATAATGCCGAACAAGTCCCCGAGTTGTTTTATTGTGGGAATCTCTGAAACATACCTGAACTGAGTAAACGGTACCCAGAGACTTAAAGAATATAATTTTCCAGAAAGTAGGTGTTATGCGACACACTATGTCATCGCACAACGTGTATGCGGACCGCATAACGGTCGCATGCCTAGGTAGAATACTACCCCATTTGAAGTCAACTATGTGGTCCAGTATGCGATCGCATAACGTGTATGCAGACCGCACAATTGGTCGCATACCTAGGCAGTGTGTTCTAGATTTTTGGCCCATCTTGACGGCCATTGTGCGGTCAGATTTGCGAATTGCATGTCAGGAGTGCGATCGCATTCCTGACCGCATTCTGGTGTCGGGCCCTATTTTTTCTAATTTTTAAAACCTGACCCCTGTTCATTAAAACACCCCTCCCCTTCATTTTTAACCATTTTCTGAACAAAATTAGAGAGAGGGGAGAGAGGGTTTTTGACAGAGAAATCTTCATCTTTATCAATTGGATTTCAAAGTCACTCAGGCCTGGAAATTTCGAGTAATCATCTTCTTCTTCAGTCTAACAGGTAATAATCCCCGAACCCTTTTTATTAGTTTTCTCATTTTAAACAAAAGGGGGACTGTCATGAATTGATTCTTTAAAATATAAGTTTATACCTCACATGCATGATCATTAATGTCCATAATCTAGTAAGTGGAAGCGGGTTGGGGTAAAGTTTACAAATAAGGGGTTGACAATCTAGGGGGGGGGGTCACATAGCAGTAGATAAATTCTTAAAAAGAGTTCAAATTGTATGCATGGTTTCCAATTCTAAGTTGAATTTGTTTAATTGTGAACTATATTGACGATACTAGTCGGTCCGGTGATCTGTGAGTAAAAGTCGAAAAGGAATATCGACCCCAGGTATGTATGGGTAACTGTAACCTTCGTAGAATCCTCTTGTTGGGTTCGAGTATTTGGTATGTGTACCTTGTTTGGAAATATGTTAATTGATTGTTCAGACGCGTTGAGGAGTGAGATTCTATTCTCTGATTTTCCTAGTTTATTGTCATGCTACTATGCTTTATGAAGTTGTGAAAGGTGTTTGATGTGTAATGAACGAAAGATTGATAATGTGCTCAAATGTGGGAATGTGTAAAATAGTTGAAAGCCATACGTGGAAAGTAATGAAAAAGAGTATTATGAAACAATGTAACTAAATTGAGCGATTGTGGCAACACCGTGTTCAGGAAATTACTACTTGATGAGAGTTATGGTTCCTTGGGCCCAAATACATAAATTGTTGATATGAACTTGTATTCCTTGAAGTGACTATTCTTGTGATGTAATTGTTCGTGGTTGTTGTTATGAAATATGATTGCCATGTGGGATCGGGTTGCACGCCGCAACAAGGATGGCCGAGGTAATAATGATGAAATGTGATCATTATAACTATCGAGATGAAAAATTTGGGGAACTTTTTAATATGGTGATATTGAAAGGGAAAAAGGAGAGATTGTGAAACTTGTTGATTTTGGCTGTTTCTTTCCACGTGCATTGATTGACTAGTTTTATTACTGTCTTTTAATTTTGCATTGTTTGATTGTACTTGGGATAAAGTCTGTTCATACATACTAGTACTATTCCACAGTACTAACGTCCCTTTTACCAGGGGCGCTACTTCTTTTTATATGGATGTAGGTGGGTCCATAGCAGGTTGCTCAACTCGCCTTTAGTGGTGCTTTCTCCTCATCCTTTCTCATCTTTACTGAAGAGCCCCACTTCCTCTCGGGGCCATGTGTAGTTCATGCCATCTCCTTTTGAGTATATTATGCATTGTAAGGTATAGCCGGGACCTTGTTGCCGGCAAGTATTATATACACTCCTAGTACTCTTAGAGGCTCCGTAGACATTATGTGGGTGTATATATATTTTGGGGAGTGGTTGTATTCGCTCGTAATCGGGGTCCGTATTGGGAAATATTGTATTTATTATGTATGTTTTGGGAAATCTAGTATAATAATGTAAAATGAGGAAAATAAAATTTGATTTATTGTGGTTATCGCATAGTTTTAAGCTTATCCCACTACTTCACATAAATAATGGATGATATAAACACGGGGAAGCGTGTTGGGTAGGAAAGCCAAAGCAGGTTCGCTTGACTGGGGTTACCCGGTTGAGTGCCCGTCGCGACCCTCGATTTTGGGGCGTGACAGTCTCGTATGGAGTGACTGACATAGATCCCTGCTGGAGACTCTCAAACTGCCTCCGAAGGTCCTCTCTCTGAGTAATGGGAAGGAACTTCCCCAGAAATACCTCTGAGAACCGAGTCCAAGTCAAAGGTGCAGACCCAGTTAGTCTGGCTAAGGAATAGTACCTCCACCAACTCTTGGTTGTGCCAGATAACCGAAAAGTAGCGAAGTAAACTCCGCTGGACTCCACTTTTCCCATGTTATGAAGAACCTCATGTCAGCTGTCCAAATAATCCTGGGCATCCTCTGAGGGTGAACCAGTAAAAGTAGCAGTGAATAACTTAGTGAACCTTTCCAGTCTCCACAAAGCATCCTCTAACATAGCTGCTCCCTCTACTACCAGCGCTGCAATACCCGGTTGAGAAACTCTAGCTGCCTGAGGTGTTGGAGTCTGAAACTGTGGAGCAAGCTGCTCTGGCGTGCGAGTGGCAGGAGCCTGGGTACCTCCCCCAGCCTGAGAGACGGCTGGTGCAGTAGGAAGAAGACCCGCATGTGCTACACTCTCCATGAGTCCGACTAGACGGACAAGAGCGTCCTGAAGCACTGGGATAGCTATGAACCCCTCTGGGACCTCCTCGTCAGACATGACCTGAGGGTCCTCCACTGGGGCTGTTGCTCTAGGCTGAGCCCGTCCCAGGTCTCAGCCTCCTGCACAGCCTCGTCCTTGACCTCGACCCCTAATAGGAGTTGTAGAAGGAGTGTCGGGCTGCTAAGAGAAACCAATGGAAGCAAGCATCCTCTCCATCTGCGAGATAATAGAATAAAAATTCAATCAGTACTCAAAATTCATATCGCACGACAGAGATGAAAAGGAATGTGAAATCCTAACTGTACAGCCTCTGGGGGATAAATATAGACGTCTCCGTACCGATCCCTCAGACTCTACCAAGTTGTCTGTGAGTTGTGAGACCTAAGCACCTAGAGCTCTGATACCAACTATGTCACGACCCGAAATCCCACTATCGGGTCGTGATGGCGTCTAACGCTGCACCCGCTAGACAAGCCAACATGTACAGTTAAACTGACATGATAACATCGAATTAACAGATTAATCTAAAAACAGTTCACAACTTAGCAACGGAAATAAATAAAGTTTCAAAACTAAGTAAAGATAACAAAATACAATGTTGCAATAATTTCCAAAAACCTGGAGTCACAAACTCAAGAACTGTCTGTAGGAGTGCCAAATAAAAAGTCTGAAAGGAAACACATGAGTGTCTCTAGAACTAATGGAAAAACAAGACAGAAATGAAGAACTAGGGAAAGGACAGACGCTAAGGCCCACGAACGCCAACGGGTATACCTTGAAGCCTCTAGGGTGAACTGAAGGACACTCCCACTAGTGATTTCCACTGAGTCCGACTGCATAATATGCACAACATAAAGAAGTGCATGTGTAGCATCAGTACAACCGACCGCATGTACTGAGTAACTCCCGAGCCTAACCTCGGTGAAGTAGTGACGAGGCTAGGACACGAAAACAAAATGTACCTATGTAGTTAAATAGTATAGTAGAAACTAAGCAAGAATACAATTACGGGGAATAACATGCTGGGGGTAAGAGATAGCAATTATTGAAATGACGGAAACGAAAAAAACAGTCTAAATTATCCGAAAATAATAGCGGGAATTGACAACACAAATTAAACAGTGAAAAGAAACGGCACGACATGTCCCCTCGTTCATAATAATATAAAATATGGCACGAAATGTCCCCTCGTGCATTAAACAACATAACATGGCACAGAATGTCCCCTCGTGCATAAAACAACATAAACATGGCACATAATGTCCCCTCGTGCATAGAACAACACAAACATGGCATAGAATGTCGTCTCGTGCATAAAACAACATAACATGGCACGGAATGTCCCCTCGTGCATAAAACAATATAACATGGCACAAAATGTCCCCTCATGCATAAAATAACATAAACATGGAAGTTGTGTCAGGAGGAGCTATCTGCGACGCAGTATGAGATGCGGTTTTCAAAGTTGGCTCGTCATGCCACCGAGTTGGTCCCACTGATAGGGAGAGGATTATTAGGTTCGTGGATGGACTCACTTATCAGCTCCGCCTTTTGATGACCAGGGAGTGGGTATCAGGTGCTACTTTCGAGCAGGTTGTTGATTTTCCTCAAGATATTGAGTCGGTTCGCCGCCAGGAGCGGGAGGAGAGGGAGGCCAAAAGGCCTCGTTGATCGGGTAGTTCTATTGGTGCTCTTTCCAGGGGGCAGTTTCAGCAGGGTAGAGGGCGTGCATTCAGGCCTCCTCAGCTAGTCTGCCCAGCCTATAGTGGTGCATCTTTGGGGCATGGTCCCTGTAGTTTTCAGCCGGGGCGTTCTTCTTTCGGTGCCCTTCCAGCCCAGAGTGTAGTTCGAGCAACACCAGTTCAGAGTTCCTCTATGCATGATTCTTCTAGTGGCCATTCTGGTTTCAGGGGTTTCTTCCAGTCCCCGTCTCCAGCTCCAGGGAGTTATTTTGAGTGCGGAGAGTTTTGGAACATGTGGAGACAGTGTCCTCGTCGTAATGGTTGTTATTCTCAGAAGAGGGGCCAACTCTCGACTTCAGCTCCAGTTACTTCACCACCCGCCCAGACAGCTACGGTGTAGGAGCCAAACCGCCAGGGGCCGCCCTAGAAGGGGAGGTCCTGCAAGTGGAGTCCAGGCTCGTATCTATGCACTTCCAGCCATGCCAGATGCTATGGCCTCCGATGCAATGATTATAGGTATTGTCTAAGACTGTCGCTGAGATTCTTTGGCTTTATTTTACCCCGGTTCTACATATTCCTATGTTTCATCATATTTTGCCCATTTACTGGATATGCCCCATGAGTCTCTAGTTACATCGGTTCATGTGTCGACTCCAGTGGGCGATACTATTATTCTAGACCGTGTGCATCGATCATGTGTGATATCTATTGGGGGTATGGAGACCCGAGCAGACCTATTATTTCTTAGCATATTTGATTTTGACCTGATATTGGGCATGGATTGGCTATCTCCGTGTCATATTGTTCTTGATTGTCACGCTAAGAGCGTGACCTTAGCTGTGCCAGGATTTCCGAGGGTTGAGTGGAGAGTTTCTTCTGAGTATCTTCCTAGCAGGGTGATTTCCTACGTGAAGGCTCAGCGTATGGTTGAAAATGGGTTTTTATCGTATTTGGCTTTTGTGAGGGATGTCAGTGGTGAGACTCCCGCTATTGATTCGGTTCCCGTGGTCCGTGATTTCCGGGACGTGTTTCCTGCACACCTGCTAGGCATGCCACCTGACAGGGACATTGATTTAGGTATTGACCTTGTTCTAGGCACACACCCTATCTCTATTCCACCTTACCATATGGAACCAGCATAGTTGAAGGAATTAAAGGAGCAACTTTAGGAACTCCTAGATAAGGGGTTCATTAAGCCTTGTGTGTTACCTTGGGGTGCTCCAATGTTGTTTGTGAAGAAGAAGGATGATTCTATGCATATGTTTATTTATTAGCGGCATCTGAACAAGGTTATAGTGAAGAATCGGTATCCTTTGCCCCATATAGATGACTTATTTGATCAGTTGCAGGGTGTCAGGGTATTTTCCAAGGTTGACATGCACTCTGGCTATCATCAATTGAAGATTCAGGGGCCCGACATCCCGAAGACTCCCTTCAGGACTAGGTATGGTCATTATGAGTTTCTGGTTAAGTCATTCGGGCTGACCAATGCCCCAGCGGCCTTTATGCATTGATGCACAGTGTATTCCGGCCTTATCTGGATTATTTAATCATCGTGTTTATCGATAACATCTTGGTGTATTCCCGATCTCGGGAGGATCATGAGAAACATTTGAGAGTTGTGACTTCAGACATTGAGGGAGAAGAAGTTGTATGCAAACTTTTCGAAGTGTGACTTCTGTCTTGATTCAGTAGCGTTGTTGGGCCACGTGGTGTCCAGTGATGGTATTCAGGTTGATCCGAAGAAGATAGATGCGGTGCAGAGCTGGCCTAGATCGTCATCAGCTACCGAGATTCGCAGTTTCCTTGGTTTGGCAGGGTACTATCGCCGTTTTATAGAGGTATTTTCATCTATTCGAGCACCTATGACCAGGCTGACCCAGAAGGGTGCTCAGTTCAGGTGGACTGAGGAGTGTGAGGAGAGCTTTCAGAAGCTCAAATCATCTTTGACTACAGCTCCGGTGTTGCTTTTGCCTACGGGTTCAGGTTCTTATACAGTTTACTGTGATGCCTCGAGAGTTGGCCTTGGAGAGGTTTTAATGCAGGACGGTAGGGTGATTTCCTACACGTCCAGACAGTTGAAGGTGCACGATAAGAATTAT
This sequence comes from Nicotiana paniculata, assembly GCA_005239505.1. Taxonomy (NCBI): domain Eukaryota; kingdom Viridiplantae; phylum Streptophyta; class Magnoliopsida; order Solanales; family Solanaceae; genus Nicotiana; species Nicotiana paniculata. The sequence continues at coordinate 440,775 of ML357977.1, read as the reverse complement.
CCAGTGCACGATCTTGAACTAGCAGCTATTGTCCACGCCTTGAAGATTTGGCGTCATTATTTGTATGGAGTGCATTGTGAGATTTTCACTGATCACCGTACTTTACAGCATCTTCTTAAGTAGAAGGACCTGGATTTGCATCAGAGGCGATGGCTGGAGTTCCTCAAGGATTATGACCTCACCATCCTATATCATCTAGGGAAGGGCAATGTAGTGGCCGATGCCCTGAGTCGCAGAGTAGAGAGTTTTGGGGAGTCTAGCCTACCTTCCAGTAGTAGAGCGACCTTTAGAACTTGATGTTCAGGCTTTAGCGGGTTAGTTGGTGAGATGGGATCTATCAAAGCCCCCACGTGTATTGGCTTGTGTAGCCTGCAGGTCTTCTCTTTACGCTCAGATTAGAGCATGCCAATATAATGATCCATACTTGCTCGTTCTTCAGGACAGGGTATGTCGCAGTGATGCCAGAGATGTGGTTATTAGTGGTGATGGGTCATGAGGATGCAGGGCCGGATTTGCATGCCCAATGTGGATTGACTTCGAGATTTGTTTCTAGCTGAGGGTCATAGTTCGTGGTATTTCATCCATCCAAGTGCCGTAAAGATGTATCAGGATCTGAGACAACATTATTGGTTGAGGCGGATGAAGAAGAATATTGTTGAGTTCGTGGCTCGGTGTCTCAACTGTCAGTAGGTCAAGTATGAGCACCAAAGACCGGGTGGATTGCTTTAGAGATTAGATATTCTAGAGTGGAAGTGGGAGCGGATCACCATGGACTTTGTACTTGGGCTTCCACAGACTTCGAGGAGGTTTGATGCTATATGGGTTATTGTGGATCGGCTGACCAAGTTCGCGCACTTCATTCCTATTGGTATTACTTATTCTTCGGAGAGGTTAGATAAGATTTATATCAGGGAGATTGTCCGATTGCATGGGGTTCCCGTTTCTATTATTTCCGACAGAGGTACTCAGTTCACATCTCCATTTTGAAGGGTCGTGCAGAGGGATTTAGACTCTCAGGTTGAGTTGAGCATAGTGTTTCATCCTCAGACTGATGGGTAGCCGTAGCGTACTATTTAGATTCTGGAGGACATGTTGTGTGCGTGTGTCATTGATTTCTGGGGTTCATGGGACCAGTTTTTGCCACTCATGGAGTTTTCATATAATAATAGCTATCAGTCGAGTATCCAGATGGCTCCGTATGAGTCTTTATATGGTAGGAGGTGCAAATCTCTAGTTGGGTTGTTTGAGCTGGGCGAGGCTAAGCTATTGGGCACACACTTGGTTCAGGATACGTTGGGTAAGGTGAAGTTGATTCAGGAGCGGCTCACACGGCGCAGTCTAGGTAGAAGAGTTATGCGCACCGGAAGGTCCTAGATGTATCTTTCATGGTGGACGAGAAGGTGCTGCTGCAGGTGTCACCCATGTAGGGTGTTATGAGGTTCGGGAAGCATGGAAATCTGATTCACCAGTTCATTGGGACATTTGAGGTGCTTTAGAGGTTTGGGGAGGTGGCTTATAAACTTGCCTTGCCACCAGGGTTATCGACTATTCATTAGGTGTTCCAGGTTTTGATGCTCCGGAAGTATGTTGGTGGCCCGTCTAATGTTTTGGACTTCAGCACGATTCAGCTCGAGGGTGGTATGTCATATGAGGTAGAGCCAGTGGATGCTTTGGGTCGTCAGGTCAGAAAGCTGAGGTCTAAGTATATAGCTTCAGTGAAGGTTTAGTGGAGAGGACAGCAGGTGGAGAATGCCACCTGGGAGACCGAGCGGGCGATGCGGAGCATATATCATCACTTATTTGAGACTCCAAGTACGTTTCTAGACTCGCTCGAGGACGAATGTTTGTTTAAGAGGGCGAGGATGTTACGACCCGGCCGGTTGTTCCGAGTATTTTAGCCCCGTTTTCTCTATTTATGCTTTATCATATGTTGCTTAGCCTATTTATGTTGTGTTGGGTCGGTTGGTCCGGGTTATGAGTAGTCGTGGTGAGAACTGAGACACTTAGCCTCTTAATTTGCTTAATAGTTGGAAAAGTCAACTGGGAGTTGAATTATTGGTAAACGACATCGGAATGTAGATTTTATGGCTCGGATAGCTTCGTTAGATTATTTGACACTTAGGAGTGTGTTTCGAATGTGATTTTGATGTCCGGAGTAGAATTAGCCTTGACTTGGCAAAATTGAGTTTTTGGCGATTTTCGGTCACCAATGAAAAATTAGCTATTGGGTCGGAATGGAATTCCGGAAGTTTGAATAGGTTCGTCGTGTCATTTTTGATGTGTGTGAAAAATTTTAGGTCAACTGGATGTGTTTTGGATGGTTTCGGCATCTCTGGCGAAATTTGGAAGTTTCAAAGTTCATAGGCTTGAATTTGATGTGAGTTTTGGTGTTTTTGCATTGTTTATGGTATTTTGAAGGCTCGACTAAGTTTGAAGGAGGTTATGGGATATGTTGGCATATTTTGTTGAGGTCTCGAGTGCCTCGGGTGAGTTTCGGGTGGTTATCAGAGTGTGTTTTGCTTTAAAGAGACAGTTGTTGCTACTGGTTTCCGTCTACACGATTGCAAGAGTGGGGCCGCGATCACGTAGGTCTGCTGAGGGCAGCTGGGAAATTTGTTCTATTCCATCGCCATTTTGGGTCTACGATCGTGAGGGTTTGTCCAGTTGGCTACTGCGAACGCGTGGCTGAGGTCGCGTTCACGAAGAAGGATTTGGAGCAGTCGTAAGGGGAAGGAATTTCTCTACACGGTCACGGTCGGATTGCTTTGCGGGCTTGTTATCCGCGATCGCGTGTGTGTCTCTACGATATCATAAGGTAAGGTGGGGGCCAATCCATTTTTGTGCTTCGCGATCGCGAGGCAATTTCCGAGATCGCATTGAAGGAAATAGCTGGGCAGAAAGTTTAAGTTTCAAGAACGGGGGTTTTTTGGCCATAGCTCAAAAGACCACTAGAGAGCTCAGGAGAAGGAGGATTTGGAGGAGATTTTCAGCGGAGTTCTTGAGGTAAGTGTTTTTCAATCACAATTGGGTTAATTTCATGATTTAGCCTTGATTTTTACCATGTAATTTGAAGAATTAAAGTGGAAATTGGGGAAAAATGGGAGGAAGCATTGGGAATTTCTTTTGATGATTTGAGTGGGTAAATTGAGGTCGAATTTTTGTATATTTGGTATGGATAGACTCGTGGGGAGTGAGGATTCTAGTTTTGTGATTTGTATCGAATTCCAAGACGTATGCCTGTGGCTCGGGTTTGATCAATTTCAGGAATATTGGTTAAAATTAATACATTTTGATTGTGCCTTGTTCCTTTAACGTATATTGATGATGTTAATCTTTTTTTGGTTAGATTCAGAGTAATTGGGAGCCGATTCGAGAGGCAAGAGCATCGCGGATTAGTATTTGGGTCGGGTTGAGGTAAGTAATAACTATAAATCTTGTCCTGAGGGTATGAAACCCCGGACTTCGTATTTTCTCACTATTTTTGGAGTGGCGCACATGCCGGATAACGAGTGTATGGCGTGCACAGATTTTTGGATTTGGACTTGGTCCTCTCCGCGGCAACTATTGAGTTGAGTGTTTACTTTATATCATATGTTAAATTGTGTGTTTAAAACTATTGCTAGTTGTAAGCCATATTTGGGGCCTTGCGCCGACTTGTTTAAACCCCTTGGGGGCTTTTACTGCTATTTCCTTGCTTTGTTGACTTATGATTTACACTCAGTCATGTTATGTTTAACTGTTTTCGAATCTCAGCCTTATTTACACTATTTTGAGTTATAAAATCATGTTTTGGGTCGAGTACCCCATTTTACTGATAGCTCGAGTGGCTTACTGAGAGTTTCTGACGGAGTGAGGCTGAGGACCTGGTTCTAAGGATATGAGATGCCATGAGGTGGTTTGGTATTAGTTCTTGGGATGAAGGAGCCCCTCCAGAGTTTGTACACCCCCAGTGAGCGCAGGTACCTACTGAGTGCGGGTGCCGAGTGTCGAGTGACGAGTGATTGGGAAGCATGAGTGACAGTGAGGTTGCCTGAGGGGCTGATACTGAGTGATTGTGAGGTATGCTGAGCGACTGATTATGGGTGATGATTTGCCCGAGGGGCGATTTATACATGTTTTGGCCCGAGGGGCTATTTATGATTTATGTCATTTTACACGAAACTCTTTGGGTAATTTTCTGATATTGTTGGAAAACACATTTTTCAAAGGATTTTACTGAAGTTGGCTTTTAAAGCATGTTGAATTAATGTATACACTGTTGTAAGGAAATATTGTGTTTATTGTGAATGGATGGTTTGATCTTAAGTGTTTCTTACTGCTTAGACTTCATTTATTTTCATTACTACCGAGTTGGTGTACTCACATTACTCCATGCACCCCTGTGTGCATATACATGTTCTGGTACTAAGCGTTAGTTTCCTTCCTTCGTGTGGAGTCGGAGTTGAGACTTCGAGGTAGCTGTTCAGCGTCCACAACATCTCTTTTCCCATTTCTTGTTTTGTATATAGTTCCTCGTTCCGAGTCTTGATGTATTTTGATAGTAGGATTAGTTTGTACTACTCGTAGATGCTCGTGACGGTTAACTCTAAGTTTTGGGGTAGTTTATAAACTGTTTCATTCGTTTTGTTGCCTTAAACTACTTAAGCGAAAGAATTTTTGTGAAAGATTGGAATAATTTTTGAAATTATGAAGTATCATGTCAGTATGTAATTGTTGGCTAGCCTAGTTCCATGCTAGGCGGTATCACAACCGGCTTAGGATTTGGGGTCGTGACAGACACAAGTTTCGTATATGTGAAGAATCACATTTTCGAATTGGGGTCCCATTTTCGAACCCTGACAGCCTCAACAGAAGTCGCAATCGCGAAGCTGGCCACTATTGCAAATGCGACCAAATGATCGCAATTGCAAACCTCCCCTTTATGACCACCCTATCTCCTTAAGAATTGCGATGCCACTGCTCGGAATTGCGATAGTAGAGCACGAGAACACCAACAATTTTGTTTTCAATTTAAACCATTATGAAACATGTTTGAAACGCCTTTGAGGCCTCGGAGCTTCAAACCAAACAGCCACAAAAGTCTAAAAACATCATATAAACTCGCTCGCATGATCAAAACACCAAAACAAACATCTAGAAATGAATCAGACACCAAAACATATGAATTTCAAAGTAAATTTCAAGAACTTCTAGAATTGCAACTAAGCGTCTGAATCCTATCAATTGTCACGACCCAAACCGATGGGCCGCGGCGGGTGACCGATTCATTCCTGTCGAACACCCCTGAGCATGCGTATAAGATATAAACATGAAACATCTGTTGAATTACTAGAATAACATACTTGAGCAAAATCTGCCTAAAAGACATATCTAAATATACATGCAAAATACGTAGGGCGAGCTGACAATGCTACTATAGACAACTATATACCCAAATTTGGAAGCCGACAAGACCACATACTATCCAACTATACATAACTGTCTACAGACCTCTAATAGAAAATACAACTATAGAAGGACAGGACTGGGCCACGTCATACCCATATATGTATACAAGCATATCGTACCAAAATCAAAAGCAGCTCTGGATCAAGTGGAGCACGCTAACTCTCGCTGATCAAGAATCCTAAGAAGGGGTGTAACGACCCGGTCGATCGTTTTAAGAATTAGCGCCCGATCCCCCATTAACCATTTCTCACATGTTTATTGATTAGAACTTGTCGGAGCGTTGAGTGATGAAATCCGTGGTGATTTTTGACACATAGTCCATAAATATGAAATTTAGATTTAGAAATCTGGCTGTAGCTAGAGCTGTGTAAAGACAGATCCGGAATGGAATTATGTCGACTATGTTAGCTCCGTTTGGTAATTCCGGTGTTAGGAGCGTGTTCGTAATGTGTTTTCGAGGTCGGTTGTGGATTTATGCTTGGATTGTCGAAAGTTGGAATTTCGGCTATTTCGGCCGATAGGTTAGATTTTGATATCGGACTCAGAATGGAATTCCAAAAGTGACAGCAAGTCCATAATGTTATTTATGACCTGTGTGCAAAATTTGAGGTCATTCGGATAAGTTTAGATGTGTTTCGGCATCGGATGTGAATTCTAGAAATTTCTTATGTTCTTAGGCTTGAATCTATGGATAATTGATGATTTTAATGTTATGAGATGTGTTTTAAGGCTCGACCAAGTTTGAACAAGGTACTAGTGTCAGTTTGTAGGTTTGATTGAGGTCCAGGTGGCCTCGGGGTTTTTCCGGATGCCCAACGGGTGAGTTTGAGAAGATGAGGCACAGCTGAACCATTCTGGTTCTAGTGTCCGCACCATAGGTGCAGACACGTAGGTGTGAAGGGGGTGCCGCAGGTGCGGGCACGCAGGAGCGAAAGGGGTGCCGCAGGTGCGACCCAAGGCCACTTAATGAACTTCCGCACCTACAATTGAGTTTCCGCAGGTGCGGCACCGCAGGTCCGATCCTAGTCTCGCACGTGCAAAATATCTTGGCAGTTTATACCAAAAATCAGAGGGCTTGAATTTCATAATTCCTAAATCGATTGTAAGCTCGAAACTTTGCAATTTCAGTGGGATTTGAAGAGGAGGATCATAGGTAATGTTTTCTAACCTTAATCCCTTTATATATCATTAATCTGTATCATTTTCCTCGATCTAATCAATGAAATTAGATGAAAACCCACGGAAATGGGATGAAATTTTCCCAAGTATAAATCTGAGGATTTAGGGAGATTTAGCCGTCGGATTTTGTTGATTCTTGTTCGAGTGGGTTCATGAGCGAATGGTAGTTCGGGAAATATAACGTTTTCCCGATTTCGAGACGTGGGCCTGGGGGAATTTTTGGGAGAATTTCCTAATTTCACGCATTAGCTTATAAATAATTAGCTACTTTGTTCCCTTGAAGTGATATTTACACCATGCAATCGATTTGAATATATTTTGGCCGCCTGGAGTCTAATACTCGTGGCAAGAGCGTGGTATTGTGTTGATTAGCGCAATCAATGTAAGTGGTTTGCCTAATTCTGTGTTGGGGACTTTCCCTTAGGCATTTTATACTGATTTTTGTTATGTGGAAGCCGTGTACATGAGGTGGCGAGTGCGTACACCGGTCGTTGTTGCTAAAATCCTATTTTGTACTCCCATGAAATCGGTCATTTTCATTCATATATTACTGTTTTCCTATCTTAATTGAGTAGATAGCCTAAGAGTAAGCATGCCTACATGTTCTGACTTGATTTCCTCTTATTTGCTAATAGTCACGTCATGCTTAGGTAGTTTTACTCTATTCTTACTTGTTGTTTTTTCTAGTCTGTTTAATTAAGCCATAATTGACATACTTCTGCTTTGCATATTTAAATTAATACTACGGACTGAGATCTGGGAGCTTTCCCCCTGTACTATATTTCATATTTAAATTGGGACTATGGCCCGAGATCGGGGAGCTTTCCCCCTGTACTGAAATTCATATTTAAATTGGGACTACAGATAGAGATTCATGAGCTTTCCCTCTTTATTGCACAACATATTTAAATTAGTCCTACGGACTGAGATCCAGGAACTTTCCTGGTGTACTACATTGCACATTTACCATTGATATATGTTGTGCTAAGCCGAGGGCTCTCTTTATGTTATTAAACTTTCAGTTTGCATTAATCCTGATTATCGTTGCTTATCTATCTTTCACTGTTTTAAATTGTATATTGACTTGTTTTACAAACTCTGTAGGGCCTCAACCTGACCTCGTCACTACTTCACTAGGGTTAGGCTTGGCACTTACGGAGTACCGAATGTGGAGTACTCACGCCCTTTCCTGCGCATGTTTTTCCCATGTGCAGATCCAAGTACCAGCACCCAGTATCATGGTTAGGAGTCGTCCTATCAGCAGTCAGGACACCGCAAGGTAATTCTGTTGCATCTGTAGAATCCCGGAAGTCCCCTTCTACTCTAGTATAGGCATAGAAGACTTGTATATTTTTCTGATGTTTCATTGTACAGAGCTACATGTAGTATAGAGCTTGTGACTATGGTGACATTCCAGGTTTTGGGAAGTAAAAATGTATATGATGAGCAGCTACGTTATATCTACTTGAGTTGTTTTCTATCCTTATTTTAATGATTCTGTCATTTACGCAAAACATAGGCTTGCCTTAGTCATAGAGACTAGGTGTCGTCATGATACCCTTCGAAGGGTAAATTGGGTCGTGCCAAGTTGGTATCAGAGCGTCTAGGTTCATACGAGTCATAAGTCACAAGCCGATTTATTAAAGTCTCGCGGATCGATGCGGAGACGTCCGAATCTATCGTCGAGAGGCTATGTAACTGTTAAGAATAATCAAATCCTTTGGAATTTATTTATCGTGCTAGTTGATGTCATCAAATTCTTAAACTCTATTCTATTCTTGATTGCAGATAGTTCGTACCCATACCAGAAGTACTGATGACCAGGCAATCGAGCCCCCAGTCAGAGCCACCAGAGGCAGGGGCCGGGCAGAGGACGAGCATCAGCTAGAGCAGAGGCCGAAAAGGGCTACAGAAGGTCCCTACTGTTACTCCGACATGAGAGGTACAAGAAGTACCACCCACCTGAGTTTAGCGGACTAGCTTCGGATGACGCCCTGGTTTTTCTTGAGAGGTGTCATCGCATTCTACTATGGGTATTGTGGAGACGAGTGGGGTTTCTTTCACTGCTTTCCAGTTGAGGGGAGCATCTTATCCGTGGTGGCGTGCTTTTGAGCTTAGTAGCGCGGACGAGGCAGCTTCACTTACTTAGGCTCAATTTTTCAAGATGTTCTAACTTGAGTTTGTCCCTCAGAGCTTCAGGGATGCTTGGCGTGTGGAGTTTGAGCAGCTACGCAAGGGTTCCATGATTGTGTCAGAGTATGCAGTACGTTTTAGCGATTTGACTCGCCATTCACCAACCTGTAGAGATCGATATTACTTACAAGTAGGCCGTGAGTATTGCCCGGAGGATTGAGACTATGTTAGCCTGGGACAGGGAGGACAGAGAGGCCAAGAGGTCTCGAAACACTGGTCATTTTTCAGGAGCCCGTGCACCACCATCATGCTATGGTAGGTGTTTAGTGTGTCGCCCCGTTCATTCAGCTCTCCCAGCATCCAGTGGTATTCCAGCTCCTCCTAGACCTCAGAAACCTTATTATGCACCACCAGTATCTCAGGTGCCTCCTCCTCGAGGTGCTATCACTGGCCAGCCCACCATGCCAGTTCAGAGTCAACAACGGTCGCCACGTCCTCCGAGGGGTTACTTTGAGTGTGGTGACCCTAATCATATGATCAGAGATTACCCTAGAGCAAGGAGGGCTGCACCACCTCAGACTTATCAGGGTGCACCACCTCAGATTTATCAGGCTCCACGTCTTCCACCAGGTCCTCCAGCTATTCTTCCAGCCCCAGCTACTGCCCCACCACCTCAGGCAGCTCGAGGTGGAGGTCGGGGAGGTCGAGGTCGCCCTAAAAGAGGGAGGCCAGGCCAAGTACTATGCTCTTCCGGTCCGGTCCGAGGCTATTGCTTCAGATTCAGTCATTACATGTATTTTCCCGTTTGTCATAGGGATGCATCGGTATTATTTGACCCAGGATCTACACATTCATATGTGTCTTCCTATTATACTACACATCTGGGGATAGCCCGGGATTTTTTGAGTTCCCTTATTTATGTTTCTACTCCGATGGGAGATTTTCTTGTTGTGGACTGAGTATATCGGTCATGTTTGATTGCTATCAGTAATTTTGAAACCAGAGCTGATTTACTACTACTCAGTATTCGATGTCATATTGGGTATACACCGGCTGTCTCCCTATTATGTTATTATTGATTGTTACGCCAAGAGCGTGACGCTGGCTATGTCAGGATTTCCGAGGTTCGAGTGGAGATGTTCCTTGGAGTATACTCCCCGCTGAGTCATTTCTTTTCTCAAGGCTCAGCGGATCGTTGGAAAGGGGTGGTGATGCATATTTGGCTTATGTGAGAGATGTTAGTATTAAGACCCCTACAGTTGAGTCAATTCCAGTTGTCAGGGACTATTCTGATGTATTTCCAGCTAATCTTCCGGGTATGTCGCCCGATATAGACATTTATTTAGGCATTGACTTGTTGCCGGGCACTCAGCCCATTTCCATTCCTCCTTATCGCATGGACCCTCCTGAGTTGAAGGAGCTGTTACAGGAGTTGCTAGAGAAGGGATTCATCAGGTCCAGTGTATCACCTTGGGGCGCTCCGATATTATTTGTGAAGAAAAAAGATGGATCGATGCGTATGTGTATTGACTACCGGCAAGCTAAATAAGGTGACAGTGAAGAACATATACGCATTGCCTCGCATTGAGGATCTATTTGACCTGTTATAGGGTGCTAGGGTGTTCTCCAAGATTGATCTACGTTCTGGTTAACATCACTTGAAGATTCGGGAACCGAATATCCCGAAGACTGCCTTCAGGACCAGATATGGCCACTATGAGTTCCGTGTTATGTCATTTGGGCTGACCAATGACCCCCAACCTTCATGCACCTGATGGACAGCATATTTCGGCCTTACCTTGATACTTTCGTCATTGTGTTCATTGATGACATTTTGGTATATTCTTGGTCCCAAGAGGACCATGAGCAATACTTGAGGACCGTGCTTTAGACATTGAGGGAGAAGAAGTTGTATGCCAGGTTTTTTAAGTGTGAATTTTGGCTTGATTCTGTGTCATTCCTAGGCCATGTGGTGTCTTAGGATGGGATGTAGGTAGATCTGAAGAAGGTGGAGGCGGTACAGAGTTTTCCCAGACTATCCTCAGCTACTGAGATCCGCAGTTTCCTCGGTTGGGCTGGGTATTATTGCCGTTTTGTGGAGCGATTTTCATCCATTTCAGCGCCTATGACAAGACTGACCCAGAAGGGTGCATCTTTTATATGGACTTAGTAGTGTGAGGAGAGCTTTCAAAAGCTCAAGGGAGCCCTGACTACATCTCCTGTGTTGGTTTTGCCTACTTGTTCCGGGTCCTATATAGTTTATTGTGATCCTTCGAAGATTGGCTTGGGAGTGGTGCTGATGCAGGACGGTAGGGTTTTTGCCTACACATTCGGGCAGTTGAAGGTCCATGTGAAAAACTACCCTGTTTATGATCTCGAGTTGGCAGCGATTATTCATGCCCTGAAGATATGGCGTCATTATTTATATGGTGTTCCATGTGAGATATTCACGGATCACCGGAGTTTGCAGCACATATTTAGGTAGAAGGATCTAAATTTGTGCCAGCGTAGGTGGTTGGAGTTTCTAAATGTCACGCCCCAAAATCGAGGGACGCGACCGGCACTCAACCGGGTGACCCCAATCAAGTGATTTGCCCTTCCTACCCCACGCGCTTCCCCGTGTTTATATCATCCATTATTTAAGTGAAGCAGTGAGATAAACTTAAAACGCGTGATTACCTCAATAAATCCAATTCTTCCTCGTTTTAAATTATTATACCAGTTTTCCCAAAACATACATAATAGATACATTATTTCCTAATACGGACCACGACTACGAGAAAATACAACCACTATCCAAAATATACATATGCACCCACGTTGTGTCTACGGAGCCTCTAATAGTACTAGGAGCTTATACAATACTTGCCGGCGACAGTACATTACAATACATAATATACTTAAGAGGAGAAGTTATGAACTACACATGGCCCCGAGAGGAAGTGGGGCTCACCAGTATAGCTGAAAATGATGAGGAGAGGGAACCATTAACGACGAGCTGAGCAACCTGCAATGGTCCCACCTACATCCATATAAAAAATGTAGTGCCCCCTGTAAAAGGGACGTTAGTACTGTGGAATAGTACTAGTATGCTTAAACAACCTTTATCCTAAGTACAATCATGAAAATACACAATTAGGGAGCAGCAATAGATCCAATTAGTCAATGCACACGGAAGGAAACAACCAAAATCAAACAAGATGCACAATCTCTCCTTTTTCCCTTTGAACATCATCATATTCAAGAGCTCATAGATTTTCATTTCAGTAGTCACAACGATCATATTTTATCCTTATTACCTCGACCACTCTTATTACCTCGGCCACCCTTGTCAGCACAATCTATCAACCTTATTACTTCGTGTTGCGGCGCGCAACCCGACCCCGCGTGACAATTTTAATTTACATCACAATCACAAACAATTACATCACAAGGATCATCACTTCAAGGAATACAAGTTCATATCAAGTAGTAATTTCATAAACACGGTGTTGCCACAATCACTCAATTCAATTATATTGTTTCACAATACTCTTTTTCATTACTTCCCACGTATGGATTTCAACTATTTTACACATTCCCACATTTGAACACATTATCAATCTTTCGTTCATTACACATCAAAAACCTTTCACAAATTCATACAACACAGTAGCATGAAAATCAACCAGGAAAATCAGGGAATAGAATCTCACGCCTTAACAAGTTTGAAGAATCAATTCACATAATTCCAAACAATGTGCACATACCAAATATCCGGACCCAACAAGGGGATTCTACAAAGGTTAAAGTTAGCCATACATACTCGGGGTCGAAATTCCTTTTAAACTTTTACTTACAAATCACCGGACCAACTAGTGTCGTCAATCTAGTTCACCATTAAACATATTCAACTCAGAATTGGAAACCATGCATACAATTTGAACTCTTTTTATCATTTATCAACTGCTATATGACTCCCCCCTTAGATTGCCAACCCCTTATTTGTGATCTTTACCCCAACCCGCCTCCTCTTACTAGATTATGGACATTAATGATCATGCATGCGAGGTATAAACTTATATTTTCAAGAATCAATTCATGAGAGTCCCCCTTTTCTTTAAAATCAGAAAACTAATAAAAAGGGATTGGGAATTCTTACCTGTTAGAATGAAGAAGAAGATGATTACTCTAAATTTTAAGGCCTGGGTGACTTTGAAATTCCAATTGGTAAAGATGAAGCTTTCTCTCTCAATAATCCTCTCTCCCCTATATCTAATTTTGTTCGGAAAATGGTCAAAAATGAAGGGGGAGGGGTGTTTTAATGAGCTGGGTTCGGGTTTTAAAAATTAGAAAAATAGGGCCCGACACAAGAATGTGGTAAGGCATGTGATCGCATTCCTCACATGCGGTTCACAGATCTGACTGCAAAATGGCCCTCAATATGGGCCAAAAATCCAGAACACACTGCCCGGGTATGCGACCAATTGAGTGGTCCGCATACACGTTATGCGATCGCATACTGGACCGCATAGTTGACTTTTGGGGCCGTATTCTTCCTAGGTATGCAACCATTATGCGGTCCGCATACACATTGTACGATCTCATAGTGCGTCGCAAAACACCTACTTTCTGGAAAATTATATTCTTTAAGTCTCGGGGTACCTTTTTACTCTATGTAGGTCTGTTTTAAGATTTTCCCACAATAATAACAACTGGGGGACTCACTCGGGCATCATTTTTAAACAAGAAAATTTTACTGGTCTTTACATCCTCCCCCCTTAAAAATTGGAAATTATCCAATCATTTTGTCACTACACATAGTTCTTTCTTCTCATACTGCAAATTTGCACGTGATTCACATTTTTGGGCATAACTTGGTAGTTTTAATGAGTCCCACACAACCCAATCACCTCAATATACTATATTCATTTAAATTAATCATTACCAACCTATACTACTATAAATCACTTGCCTAACACATACGTTCCACGAAACTTTCATTTACCCCAAGGGTTACACTCTACCCAAATAGAATAGCGGGTTCAAATTTAGCACACATTGGGAGATTACAACAATAAGGCAATTAGGGGAAGATGGGGTGCTTTTGCACAAAACCGGACAGAAAATATAATTTGCCTAAAGATGATAGGTTTGACGATCACTACTAGACTTATTCAAACAAATGGGGATATTTTTCTTTCATCTCATTCACCGCTTCCCACGTGGCATCCTCAATGTGCTAACTTTGCCACAATACTTTAACTGAAGCAATTTATTTGTTCCTCAATCTACGAACTTGCCTATCAACAATAGCAACCGAAACCTCTTCATACGATAATTCTTCATTAACCTCAATAGTCTCAACTGGCACGATGGCTGATGGATCTCCAACCACTTTCTTCAACATAGACACGTGGAACACCGGGTGCACTAATGACAATTCAGGGGGTAACTCCAACCTATAAGCCACTTGTCTTATCCTTTGACCAATTCGATATGGCCCGACATTCCTTGGGCTCAATTACCCTTTCTTCCCACACCGCATCACACCCATCATGGGAGATACTTTAAAGAATACCCAATCATCAACTTGGAATTCCAATTCTCTTCGACGAACATACACATGGGATTTTTGACGGCACTGAGCGGTTTTCATCCTCTCCCGAATTACTCTGACTATTTCCAATGCCTGGTGCACAAGATCTGGCCCTAACAATTCTGCTTCACCAACCTCGAACCACCCAATCGGAGATCTACACCTCCTTCCGTACAATGCTTCAAATGGGGCCATCTGAATACTAGCGTGAACACTGTTATTGTAAGAAAATTCGATAAGCGGTAAATGATCATCCCAACTACCCTTGAAGTCCAACACACAAGCCCGTAACATATCTTCAAGCGTTTGAATAGTCCTCTCTTCCTGACCATCAGTCTACGGATGGAAAGTTGTGCTGAGATTTACCTGAGTACCCAAACCTTGCTGAAATTTCCTCCGAAAATTAGCCGTGAACTGGGCTCCTCGGTCCGAGATAATAGAAACTGGAGTACTATGAAGCCTGACTACTTCCTTGATATACAACTGAGCGTACTGTTCTACAGTATTTGTGGACTTGACCGGCAAGAAGTGCGCTGATTTCGTTCGTCGATCCACTATCACCCAAATTGAGTCGAACTTGCGGCGAGTGCGAGGTAACCCTACCACCAAATCCATGTTGATCATTTTCCATTTCCACATTGGAATTTTCATACGCTGAGTTAGCCCACCCGGCCTCTGATGCTCGGCCTTCACCCGCTGGCAATTCGGACATTTAGATACAAAGTCTGCCATACCTCTTTTCATACCGCTCCACCAATAAACTTCCTGGAGATCTTGATACATTTTCGTAGAACCTGGGTGCACAAAATACTTGGAATTGTGAGCTTCCGCCATCACCCTCTCCCGAATATTATCCACATCAAGAAAACATAACCTTCTCTGGCACCGCAAAACACCATCATCACTCCCGACTGAAAATGTCGAAATCTTGTTACTCAAGACTGCCTCCTTCAACTGCGCCAATGCTGGATCAATAAACTGCTTCTCCTTCACGTCCGCTACAAATGATGATTCTGCCCCATTATGCACCATGACTTTCCCCTCATTTGAGGTCGAGAGACAGACCCCTAGACTAGCCAATTGACAAAGCTCCCAAGCCAACGGCCTATGATCTTCCGACTGAAAGCGTTGGCCACCACATTTGCTTTTCCCGGATGGTACAGAATGTTGATATCATAACCCTTAAGCAATTCTAACCATCGCCGCTCCCTTAAATTCAACTCCTTATGCTTGAAAAAATATTAGAGACTCATGTGGTCTGAGAACACGTCCACGTGGACCCTAAACAAATAATGCCGCCAACTTTTTAATGCAAACACAACTGCCGCGAGTTCTAAATCATGCGTCGAATAATTCTTCTCGTGATTCTTGAGTTGACTGGAAGAATAGGCTATAACCTTCCTGTGTTGCATAAACACACATCCCAAACCAACCCTTGAAGCATCGCAATAAACCACAAATCCCTCCATGCCTTCTGGCAATGTTAACACCGGTGCTGAAGTCAATCTACATTTCAATTCCTGAAAGCTCTTTTCACAAGCGTCGGACCATTGGAACTTAGTTGCCTTCTGCATCAATTTAGTCAATGGGGAGGCGAGGGTAGAGAAGCCCTCCACAAACCTCTAATAATACCTGGCTAGACCCAAGAAACATCGAATCTCTGTCGGGGTCGTTGGTCTAGGCTAATCCTTTATAGCTGTGATTTTCTGGGGATCAAACTTAATCCCTTCTATGGAAACAACATGACCCAAAAATGTGACTGACTCCAACCAAAACTCACATTTTGAAAATTTGGCATACAACTGGTACTGATGAAGAGTCTGAAGAAGTGCCCTGAGGTGATTATCATGATCCTTTCGACTTCGCGAGTAGACAAGGATGTCATCAATGAAAATAATCACGAAGGAGTAAAGAAACGGTTTGAAAATCCGATTCATAAGATCCATGGAAGCCGCTGGAGCATTGGTCAGTCCAAATGACATTACTAAAAATTCAAAATGGCCATAATGAGTTCTGTAGGTGGCCTTAGGAATATTCTGCTCTCTGATCGTCAACTGGTGATACCCCAACCATAAATCAATTTTGGAGAAGAACCTCGCACCCTGCAATTGGTCGAAGAAATCATCTATCTAAAGTAATGGATACTTGTTTTTGATAGTGACTTTGTTGATCTGTCGATAATCAATACACATTCGAAACGACCCATCCTTATTCCTAACGAAAAGAACCAGAGCGCCCCACGGCGACACACTCGGCTTAATGAACCCCTTCTCTAATAAGTCTTTCAACTGCTCATTTAACTCCCTCAACTCTGCTGGCGCCATTCTGTATGGTGGAATACATCAATCCCGAAATCGATCTCTCTATCTGGCGGAATCCTTGGAAGCTCGTTCCAAAATACATCAAGAAACTCATTCACGACTGGGACGGACTCGGGGGCAGACACCCGGACCAAATGATAAACATACCCCTTTTTAATCATCTTCGAGGCCTTAAGGTAGGAAATAAACCTATCCTTTGGCATCACACCATTCCCTTTCCACTCAATAACTGACTCATTAGGAAACTCTAGCCTTATAAATTTTGTTCGGCAGTCGAGTTTAGCAAAGCACGAGTAAAGCCAATCCATTCCCATGATAACATCAAAATCTACCATCCCAAGTTCGATAAGATCGGCCATGGTATCTCGACCACACACGTGACAACACAATTCCTATAGACTCGTGCGGCTGTAATCGAAACACCAGCCGGAGTCGACATAGAGAACGGCTCATGGCTGTTCGGGTTCTATCCTAAAACTTGAAGCAATAAATGGTGTAACATAGGACAAGGAGACCCCGGATCAATAAGAGCATAACAATCAAAGTCTTGAACAGCCAGAATACCTGTAACAACATCTGGAGAAGCCTCCGCACTCTGGCGACCACTCAAAGCATAGAACCGGCTGGGTCCACCTCTACCACTAACTCCACCTCTAACTGCATCACGCCCTGTTGGAGCTAGAGGACGTACAGAGGATGTGGCGACTGAAGAACCGAACGGCTGAGCAAAATCACTACCCATGCCCTGACTGGGTGCATGGCAATGGCAATCCCGCTGAATATGACCTCTCACCCCACACCCGTAGCATATCGGGAGATCCAGATAGCAAGACTCGGTATGGAACCTCCCACACTTAGGGCACAGCGCCCTCCTCTGCTTCTGGAACCTCCCTCCTAGACTACCGGACTAATGGGGTCTCTAGTTATCTGATCTTGGCCCCCAGTGACTGCTCTGCTGATAACGAGGAACTGATGTCAGTGCACTGGATGAGGACTGAGTATAAGACCGGGATGGCCCTGATGGTCCTCTCGAGTGGCCCGCTGCCCTGGCCCTGCTGATACTCTATCTCTCCGACCTTATCTTCAACTATCTGTCCTCCGTGGCCTGAGCAAATCCCACTATCTTACAATAATTCATGTCTGAGTGAAAAGCAGCTGTAGCATCTTCATTCACAATCAAGGGACTGAGGCCTTGAACAATCCATCGAACTCTGGCATTCATAGTCGATACCAACTGAGGGGCGTACTTGGACAAACTCACTAACTCCATCTGGTACTCCCACACACTCATATTACCCTGCTTGAGAACCTCAAACTCTGTGGCACGGGCTGCGATAGTCTCGGCAGGCAAGAAGTAATCCATGAAAGCATCAACGAACATATCCCATCTCGCCGGAAAACTTTCCTCCCCACGGGAATCCTCCCACATCTCGAACCAGGAATACGCTGCTCCCCTCAACCGGTAAGATGCTAACTCAACCTCCTCTGTCTCTGTGGCCTTCATAACCCAAAGCGTCTTGTACATTTCATCTGGAAAGTGCTGCGGATCTGCGTCTAGATCAATACTTGAGAACTCTGGAGGGGCCAACCGCAGAAACTGGTTGACTCTGGAACCGGCGGAATCTCCCTGTATGCTAGAGGACGCAGGGGCAGCATGCGATCCTTGGGCCTGAGCGGCCACTAGCTGTGTCAACATATGAATAGCTCCCTTGAGGTCCCCATCAGAAGTACCGGGGCCCGGAGCTGGAACCGAAGAAGGAGCAAGAATATCGGCAAGAGGGATTGTAGCACCCTCCGCCACAACAGGAATAGGAACACTATGATCTGGAACAGATAGGCCAGATGGATTCAAGGTCGGGGATTCGCTCTCACCCACACCATCGCGTAAAGAATTCACGGCAACACCTGGGGCGGCATTGCCCTCTAAGCCGAGTCGAGCACTCTTCTTTGGTGCCATCACAGAAAATTTCGGAACAGAGTACGAGTTAAACAAGAATATTTTCACCTTCCACTTCACAGCACGATATAGAATAACAATGAAAGGGGATTTTCCTAAATGTCCATGTAGCCCTTTAATTATAGATGTGGTCGACAACACACCGATATGAAGGGATCTACTAGACACGGCTCCGAGACATCCTAGGACACTTGTAAAACCTTAGGCTCTGATACCAAGTTTTTCACGCCCCAAAATTGAGGGACGCGACCGGCACTCAACCGGGTGACCCCATTCAAGCGAACCTGATTTGCCCTTCCTACCCCACGCGCTTCCCCGTGTTTATATCATCCATTATTTATGTAAACCAGTGAGATAAGCTTAAAAATTTGTGATTACCTCAATAAATCAAATTCTTCCTCATTTTACATTATTATACCAGTTTTCCCAAAACATACATAATAGATACAACACTTCCTAATACGGACAACGATTTCGAGCAAATACAACCACTATACAAAATATACATATGCACCCACATTGTGTCTACGGAGCCTCTAAGAGTACTAGGAGCTTATACAATACTTGCCGGCGACAAAGCCCCTGCTATACCTTACAATACACAATGTACTGAAAAGGAGAAGTTATGAACTACACATGGCCCCGAGAGGAAATGGGGCTCAGCAGTACATCTGAAAAGGATGAGGAGAGGGCACCACTAACGGCGAGCTGAGCAACCTACAGTGGTCCCACCTACATCCATATAAAAAATGTAGCACCCCTGGGAAAAAGGACGTTAGTACTGTGGAATAGTACTAGTATGTATAAACAACCTTTATACCAAGTACAATCAAGCAAATACACAATTAGGAAACATCAATAAAACCAATTAATCAATGCACGCAGAGGGAAACAACCAAAATCAAACGAGATGCACGATCCCTCGGCCATCCTTATCAAACAAGAACTAATTTCAGTAGTGATAACGATCACATTTCATCCTTATTACCTCGGCCATGCTTATTACCTCGTCCACCTTTATCACCACAACCCATTAACCTTATTACTTCGTGTTGCAGCGTGCAACCCAACCATGCCAGACAATTTTAATTCAAATCACAATGATCATCACTTCAAGGAATACAAGTTCATATCAACAATTTATGTATTTGGGCCCAAGGCACCATATCTCTTATCAAGTAGTAATTTCATGAACACGGTGTTTCCACAATCGCTCAATTCAACTACATTGTTTCACAATACTCTTTTTCATTACTTCCCATGTATGGATTTCAACTATTTTACACATTCCCACATTTGAGCACATTATCAATCTTTCGTTCATTACACATCAAACATCTTTCACAACTTCATACAGCACAGTAGCATGGAAATCAACCAGGAAAATCAGGGAATATAATCTCACGCCTTAACACGTCTGAACAATAAACTCACATTATTTCAAACAATGTGCACATGCCAAATATCCGGACCCAACAAGGGGATTCTACGAAGGTTAAAGTTAGCCATACATACCTGGAGTCGAAATTCCTTTTCAACTTTTACTCAAAAATCACCGGACCCACTAGTATCGTCAATCTAGTTCAGCATTAAACATATTCAACTCAGAATTGGAAACCATGCATATATTTTAAACTCTTTTTAAGCATTTATCAACTTCTATGTGACTCCCCCCTTAGATTGCCAACACCTTAGTTGTGAACTTTACCCAACCTGCCTCCTCTTACTAGATTATGGACATTAATGATCATGCATGCGAGGTATAAGCTTATATTTTCAAGATCAATTAATTACAGTCCCCCTTTTGTTTAAAATCAGAAAATAATGAACAGAGCTCGGGGATTCTTACCTGTTAGAATGAAGAAGAAGAAGATGATTACTCAAAATTTCTAGGCCTCGGTGACTTTGAAATTCCAATTGGTAAAGATGAAGCTTTCTCCCTCAAGAACCGTCTCTCTCCTCTCTCTGATTTTGTTCAGAAAATGGTCAAACTTGAAGGGGAGGGGTGTTTTAATGAGATGGGGTCGGGTTTTAAAAATTAGAAAAATTGGGTCCGAAACAAGAACGTGGTAAGGAATGCGGTCGCATTCTTGACATACGGTTCGTAGATCTAACCGTACAATGGCCCTCAAGATGGGCCAAAAATCCAAAACACACTGCCGGGGTATGCGACCAATTGTGTGGTCCGCATACACGTTATGTGATCACATACTCCCACATAGTTGACTTCAAATGGGGCAGTATTCTACCTAGGAATGCGATCATTATGTGGTCCACATGCACGTTGTGCGATCGCATAGTGCTTCGTGTAACACCTACTTTCTGGAAAATTATATTCTTTAAGTCTCGGGTACCTTTTTACTCTATATAGGTCTATTTTACAATTTTCCCACAATAATAACAACTCGGGGACTCACTTAGGCATCATTTTTAAACAAGAAAATTTTACGGGTCTTTACACTAAAGGACTATGACATCACTATATTATACCTCCCAGGGAAGGCCAATGTGCTAGCGGACGCCTTGAGTCGTTGGACATAGAGTTTGGGGAGTTTGGCGTACCTTCATGCAGCTGAGAGGCCTGTAGCCTTAGATGTTCAGTCCTTAGCCATTCAATTCATGATATTGGATCTTTCTGAGCCTTTCCAGGTATTAGCTTGTGTGGTTGCTCGATCTTCCCTTCATGACCGTAGAGAGCTCCAGTATAATGATCCCTACCTATTGGTTCTTAATTATAGAGTCCGGCGGGGTGATACCATGGATGTGACAAAAGGAGATGGTGGGGTGATGAGGATGCAAGGCCTTATCTATGTGCCCAACGTGTATGGGCTTCAGGAGTTGATTCTTGAGCAGGTCCCATAGTTCGCGGTATTCCATCCATCCGGATACCGTGAAGATGTACCAGGATCTGAGACACCACTATTGGTGTCAGAGGATGAAGAAGGATATAGTGGAGTTTGAAGCCAAGTGTCTCAACTGTCAGCAAGTCCAATGTGAGCATCGGAGACCGGGGGGTTACTTCAGTAGATTGAGCTTCCATAGTGGAAGTGGGAGCGGATAACCATGTACTTTTCGGTCGGACTTCCTCGGACTTTGAAGAAACATGATGCTATTTGGGTGATTGTGGATCGGCTAACCAAATCTTCCCATTTCATTCTAGTGCTGACTAAATATTCATCTGAGAGGTTGGTTGAGATTTATATCAGAGAGATTGTTCGCCTCCACGGTATTCAAGTATCTATCATTTCAGACATAGGTACACAGTTCACTTCACGATTTTGGAGAGCCGTTAAGAAAGAGTTAGGCACCAGGGTAGAGTTGAGTACAACTTTTCACCCTCAGACAGACGGGCAGTCCGAGCGCACAATTCAGATTCTCGAGGATATGCTTCGTGCTTGTGTGATGGATTTTGTAGGGTCATGGGATCGATACTTGCCTCTTGTAGAGTTTGTTTTTAACAACAGCTACCAGTCCAGCATTCAGATGGCGTCGTATGAGGCTTTGTATGGTAGGCGGTGCAGGTCTCCCATGGGATGGTTTGAGCTGGGCGAGGCCCGGTTGTTGGGTATAGACTTCGTTCAAGATGCCTTGAACAAGGTGAAGGTGATTCAAGAGAGACTTCACACAGATCAGTCTAGGCAGAAGAGCTATGTGTATCGGAAGGTTCGTGACTTTGCATTTATGGCTGGTGAGCAGGTTTTGCTTCGGTTATCGCCTATGAAGGGCGTCATGAGGTTCAGGAAGAAAGGAAATCTACGTCTGAGATTTATTGGCCCACTTGAGGTGTTGTGACGTGTTAGGGAGGCTGCTTATGAACTAGCCCTGCCTCCCAGCCTAGCAGGGGTTCATCCGGTGTTCCACATCTCCGTGCTCTGCAAGTATCACGATGACCAACTCTTGCCTTGGATTTCAGCTCAGACCAACTAGGCAAGGATCTATCATATGTTCAGGAGCCTGTGGCTATATTGGACAGGCAGGTCATAAAGTTGAGGTCAAAGGATATTGCATCAGTAAAGGTTCAGTGGTGGGGTCACCTAGTCAAGGAGGCAGCTTGGGAGATCGAGCAGGATATGCGGAGTCAGTACCCTCATCTTTTCCCAGCTTCAGGTATTGTATGATGCTCGTTTGAGGACGAACGATTTTCTTAAGATGGGGAGGATGTAACGACCCGGTCGGTCGTTTTAAGAATTAGCACCCCGATCCCCCATTAAACCCTTCTCCCTTGTCTATTTATGTTATTGGAACTTGTCAGAGCGTTGAGTGATGAAATCCGGGGTGATTTTGGACACATAGTCCATAAATGTGGAATTTAGCTTTAGAAATTTGGCCGTAGCAAGCGATGTGTGAAGAGGACCCGCAATGGAATTCCGTCGACTCTGTTAGCTTCGTTGGTTGATTTCAGGGCTAAAAGCGTGTTTGGAATATGTTTTCGAGGTCGGTTGTGGATTTAGGCTTGAATTAGTGAAAGGTAGAATTTCGGCGATTTCGGCCGATAGGTGAGATTTTGATATCGGACTCGGAATGGAACTTCGAAAGTGACAACATATCCGTAATGTCATTTATGAGCCGTGTGCAAATATTGAGGTCATTCGGATGAGTTTAGATGTATTTCGTCATCGGATCTGAATTCTAGAAATTCTCTAAGTTCTTAGGCTTGAATCTATGCATAATTGATGATTTTAATGTTATGAGACATGTTTTTAAGGCTCGACCAAGTTTGAAAAAGGTAATAGGGTCGGTTGGTAGATTTAGTTGAGGCCCGGGGGCCTCGGGGTTGTTTCGGATGCCCAACGGTTGAGTTTGAGAAGTTGAGGAACAACTGAACCATTCTGGTTCTGGTGTCTCGCTCCTGCGACGGTATTTCCGTAGGCGTTGACACGCAGGTGCGAATGGGGTGCCGTACGTGCAACCCTAGGCCATTAAATAAATCTCCGCACCTGCGATGGTATTTCCGCAGGTGCTGGCACGCATGTGCAATCCCAGGGTCGCAGGTGCGAAATGTCTAGGCAGTTTATACAAAAAATCCGAGGGTTTGACTTTCATAATTCCAAAAATGATTGTGAGCTCGAAACTTGGCGATTTTAATGGGATTTGAAGAGGAGGATCATAGGTAACGTTTTCTAACCTTAATCCCTTTATATATAATTAATCTCTATCATTTTCCTCAATCTAATCAATGAAATTGGATAAAAAACCATGGAAATAGGATGAAATTTTTCCAAGTAGAAATCTGAGGATTTAGGCAGATTTAGCCGTCAGATTTTGTTGATTCTTGTTCGACTGGGTCATGAGCGAATGGGTGCTCGGGGAATATAACTTTTGCCCGATTCCGAGACGTGGGCCCAGGGGACTTTTTGGGCGAATTTCCTAATTTCGCGTATTAGCTTATAAATAATTAGCTACTTTGTTCCCTTGAAGTGATATTTACACCACGCAATCGATTTGAATAGGTTTGGGCCACCCGGAGTCAAATACTCGTGGCAAGAGCGTGGTATTGAGTTGATTAGCATAATCAAGTTAAGTGGCTTGCCGAATTCTTTGTTGGGGACTTTCCATTAGGCATTTTATACTGATTTTTGTTACGTGGACACCGTGTACGTGAGGTGACGAGTGTGTACACGTGTCATTGTTGCTAAAATCCTATTTTTACTCCCATGAAATCGCTCATTTTCATTCATATATTACTGTTTTCCCATCTTAATTGAGTAGATAGCCTAAGAGTAAGCATGCCTACCTGTTCTGACTTGATTTCGTCTTATTTGCTACTAGTCACATCATGCTTAAGTAGTTTTACTCTATTATTACATGTTGTTTTTCCTAGACCGTTTAATAAATTTATAAGTGACATACTTCTGCTTTTCATATTTAAACTGAAACTACGAATCGATATCCGGGAGATTTCCCCTTGTACTGTATTTCATATTTAAATTGGGACTACAGACCGAGATCCGGGACCTTTCCCCCTGTATTAAAATGCATATTTAAATTGGGACTAGGGACGGAGATCCAAGAGCTTTCCCCCTGTACTGCATAGCATATTTATATTGGGTCTACGGACTGAGATCCTTGAGCTTTCCCCGTGTATTGCATTGCACATTTACTGTTGAGATATATGTTGTGCTGAGTCGGGGGCTCTCTTTATGTTATTAATTTTGTCTGTTTGCATTATTCCTTATTATCGTTACTTATCTATGTTTCACTATTATAAATTATATATTGGCTTGTTTTACAAACTCGGTAGGGCCTCAACCCGGCCTCGTCTAGTTGACTGGGGTTAGGCTTTGCACTTACGGAGTACCGAATATGGAGTACTCACGCCCTTTCCTGCGCATGTTTTCCCCATGTGCAGATCCAGGTACCATCACCCAGTGTCGTGGCTAGGAATCGTCCTATCAGCAGCCAGGAGACCACGAGGTAATTCTGCCGTGTCCGCAGAATCCCACAAGTCCCCTTCTACTCTTGTAGAGGCATAGAAGACTTGTATATTTTCTGTTGTTTCATTGTATAGAGTTACATGTAGTATAGAGCTTGTGACTATGGTGACATTCCAAGTTTTGTGAAGTAAAATGTATATGCTGAGCAACTACGTTATATCTACTTGAGTTCATTTCTGTCCTTATTGTATTGATCTTGTCATTTCCGCAAAACTTAGGCTTACCTAGTCATAGAGACTAGGTTCCGTCACGATACCCTTCGGAGGGTAAATTGGGTTGTGACAAGGGGGACCATCAACTTGCCTAACTGCACCTGTGGGCATGAAACGCAAGCTCCGGGAAATAGCGCGTTAGTACGAATAATGTACTGAGTATGCAAGGCATGAAAACCAGTACATGAAAGACATAGATGAAACACTAAATAAGGAATTCCGCCTGTATGTCTAAATAACTTTGAAAATCCTAAAACTGTTATAATATCATGCATGTGCGTGTAAATGTCGTGTCATGCATAGGTATAGGTGTACATAACATCATCAAGCCTCTGAGGGCATCCCATCATATCATCTCGACCACTGTGGGAATAATCATCAACATATACAACTGATTAGGTGGTGGTGCGTACATAACGTCGTAACCTTTTCCCGTATACCATTTACATATAAGTATATATATATATATATATATATATATATATATAATATAACTCTATCTGGTCATCGGACAATGTACATGTACAAATGAATAAAATGCATAAGAATATGTTAACAAGATCAATATACCTTTCAGATAAACTTTATCAATTACGTATTTTTCTGAGACACATGAACAGAGGATGTAATAATAAGATACATGGGAATTCAAGAACATATGCACCTCTAATATTTCTACAAATAGAGTCATTTATGGAAGTTTTGCATATACTCGTTTTGTTTGTATCATATGAATCATATCGAAAAGAAAGAAGGGGGTAGAATTAGCATACATAGAGTAGGGAAAAATCCGTATGAAATGAGATGTACATCACGCATTTTCTTACATTAATCTTTCGTCGTAAGTTAATCGACGTAAGTTCGGAAATGAGCTTACTTTGGGATTATAAGTATTATGTTATATTGAACAAGTGATAAGTAAATGCGTGAAGGTGCGAGGGTAAGAGACTCGAAGAATGTGAGTTTCGTCGAAAGTTCATATTTTGGAATAAAATACGGTCTGAGCTATAATAGCCGATATTTATGCACTATTGTCATACAAGATACCAAATGACCATGATAATGAGGTGTATAAGGTGTGCTATAAATGAGTAGTATTTTATGTAATTTGAGATAATTCTTAATTATGTGGATAATTAGTTAATTATTATATTAGTGGGAAATTACCAAGTTAATTAAAAAATTGATAATTAATTATGATTTTTGATGAACTCTTGAACCTTACATGGCAGCCAATGAAAAGCCAAAAGAATGAGTCTTGAATGATATAGCAAGATGGCAAACTTAGAATATTATGTGGTCAAGTCATCAAATTAGTGGGGCCCCACACCCACTATTACAAAAGGGCTTCATTATACACAAAATAGAGATGCTTACATCACATATCTAAGTAATGATCTTCAGGAAGATTTCATCAAATAACATATATGATAAGTAATGTGATTTACTTCCATATATGATAAGTAGCGTGATTTACTTCAACAAGAATTGATACGAGACTTCTTAGCATAATAGCAACAGGATTTTACGATTCTAAAGGAGTACAGTGCAATCTTTCTTAAGAATATCACACAAATTTTCCCCTACTTCAATCCGCCGTTATGTGTTATTTGCAAAAGACGTGTGTTAGATGAATTGTTAAGAGAACCGGTCTAGGTATGTTAAAACTATCCCTTTTTTTCTTTTTTGCATGATCCATACGATACAAACAAAATGAGCAAATGCACAACTTTCATAAATAACTCTATTCATAAAAATGCTAGAGATGCTTATATTATTGATTCCCCATATGTCTTATTATTCTATTATTTGTTCATGTGTCTCGAAAAATACGTTAGTTGATAAAGTTTATTTCATGATATAATCAAAGGCATAATGCTCTTATGACACTCCGAAAGATTTTATTGACGTACTTCTCATGCATTGCATTCATTTACATTGACCAATGACCAGATGGCATTATATATACATATATATGTATATATATGTACATGAGATATGCGAAAAGGTTATGGCATTATATACGCACCACCATTTGACCAACTTGTATACGTTGATGGTTTGCCCACAGTGGCCAATATGATATGACGGGATGCCCTCAGAGTCTTGATGATGTTAAGAATGCATATACCCATTCCTAGTATGACATTTATACGCACTTGCATGACATTATAATATTAAATTATTCACAGAGATATTTAGGTATACATGTTGAGTCTTCTCAATGTTTCTCTCATATCTGTTGTTTACTGATTTTCAATTCTTAGATACTTGGTACATTATTTGTACTGGTGTCCCTTTTACCTGGGGACGCTGCATTTCATGCCCGTAGGTCCAGATAGACAGGTTGAGAGTCCTCCAAGTAGGCTATCAGCTCAGCGGAAGATGTTGGTGCGCTCCATTTTCTCCAGAGTTGCTTATTTGGTCAGTATGATTTAGACATGTATTGATTAGTATGGCGGGGCCCTGTCCCGACCTTTATGACATTTATGTACTCTTAGAGGCTTGTAGACATGTGCCCTGTTTTATTCTAGTTATCATACGGCAGCCTTCCCGTCTCATTTACCTATGATAGCATGATACGAAAAGACACATTATGTTGGTACTCGGTTGAGTAAGGTACCGGGTACCCGTCGCGGCCATTGGTTTAGCTCGTGAAAAAATTTGTATCAAAGAGAGGTTCTGTCCTAGGGGGTCTACAAGCCGTGTCTAGTAGAATATTGTTTATTGGTGTGTTGTGCACCACACTTATAAGCAGGAGGCTACAGGGTATTTAGGACTGGCACTCTTTCTTCTTATTCTAGATCGTGTGGTAGAGCTCAGTAAGAACTCAATCTCCTAAAATCTATCTTATTCATAATACGACGATGCCTACATCCAGAAAGACAATAAGAGATTTGTGGAAGAGTTGAGTAAGAGGAACTCGATTTTTTCATCATGCTTATGATGGATAAATATTAGGTATTCAGTAGATCATGTGTGTACTAAGATGTGTAAGTTTCTTGATAAGGACCCATAAGGCAAGAATGTGTATCCACTCTTACGATAAAAAGGAATAAGAGAATCGGAAGGTAAACACAAGTTTCAGCAAGTAGAAGAAGCAAGGTGAAGAAGGGTACGAGGTAATAGTTAATGAAGATTAACAGTATTTACAATTCAATCAGAGAAATATAAGCATTTTGAGTTACCTTCAATTGTAACAGAGGTATGTACAATTGGCCACACCGATATAAGTTATACCCTATGGGATCTAACAAATATGGTTTAAGAGAAGGACGAATTAGCAGGATCTGGTTGGGGTTAGAGTAACCCAAAATGGTGGATGGATTGTTTGCATTAGTTGACATTTCCGAAGTGTATTGCAAATATGCTAATAGATCTCCTTTTGAGACACCCATATGGTGCACTTTAAAATAGTACAGCTAGATATGAGTACTACAAAGATAAGCACTAGAAGCCTGGAAGGATAAATATTATCTTAGTGTGGCTCCCATCCCTAGTAGAGAGAGAATGTTAGGCAATCTGAAGAGCCAGTGGATGGAGCAAAGGGGAGCTAAAAGCAAAAGAATATCTTGTTGAAATTTTCAGAATAAAGTAATAGATAGAAATGTTAGAAGGAAAATAAGAAGAGAGTTAATGAAGCATTATGAGAAAAATGTCGTACATGGATGACGACGGTAGATAAGATAGACAGTATTACAGAGTCTATAGACAAGGGAAGGAAAATACGAATGGTGACAGACCTTGAGACAACAAAAGAGTATGGGTCATAAAGTCATATCTGTTACACCCCATGTTTTTGGACGTGAAAGTAGGCCATAAGTAAATTGATAGAATCTCGGAAATGAGATGGTACATTCCGCATTTTCGTATGTTAAAATTTCGTCATAAGCTAATCGACGTAAGTTCGAGCATGGGATTAATTTGAGATTATAGGCATTACACTATTTCAAACAAGTGATGAGTAAATTCGTGAAAGTGAGAAGGTAGGCAAATGAAAGAAAATGAATTTTCATCAACGTTTAACATGTTGAGATAAAATACGACCTGAGCTAAAATACCTGGTATTTATGGACAAGTGCCATACAAGGTACTACATGACCATAATAGTAAGATGTATAAGGTGTGTTAAAAGTAAGCAGTATTTCAAGTAATTTGAGATAATTCTTAATTATGTGGATGATTGATTAATTATTGGTTAGTGGGAGATTATCAAATTATCAATTAATAAGAATTGGATAAGTTTGAGGGATCTTATCTTTAACGTGGCATCCCATGAATTTGTTAAGAAAATCCCCTAAGGCCTCATTTGTTTCCACTTAATGGAGGTATGAATCTTAATCATTCAGACCTTAGACATTAAGTGTGTTTGTTTTTAAATTCTGAATCTTAATTATTCAAATCTTAATCATTAAGTGTGTTTGTTTTTTTTACTTCACAACCACTTAATGGGTCTGAATAGGCCTGTATGATTAAAATCCATAACAGAGACTTAATTTCATTAAGATGGTATTATCAATATTCATTATTAATTGTCGCCACTGTCTACCATTATGAACTACAACCATGCCACTACCACCCCCACCACTCAACCACCATCACCACCACCATCCTCAATCATAGCTGCTACCGTAATCAACTACCACCACCCGTCATATGAACCACTCCCACTACCGTCATTCTCAGTCACAAACACTCATCTACCTCACCAACCACAACTAATGACCCCATCACCATCAACAATCAAAACTGGCACTACCCATCATTATAAACTACTACCACCCACTACGACCTTCCTCAATCACAACTACCACCACCACCCGCAATTACTAACTATCACCACTCACCACCACTATCCTCAATCATAATCGCCAGCACTACTAATCACCACAAGTTACTACCCTGATCCACCACCATCAACCAATCCTACCACCAACCACCGCCTCTAGTCGGCATTTACAAGCACCACCCTTAGCCATCGCCACCAGCAACTACTATATTAAATATATATATATATATACACACACATATATATATATATATATATATTTGTTGATAGAATATTAGATTAATTAGTATTTCATTTGAATTTAATGTTTAATAATTTTCAAATAAAGATAAATTTTATACATTTAGATATTAAAAATCAAATATTCTTAATCATTTAGTATTCAGGTCTTAATTTAGATGTCTTAATCTTAATACACATCTTAATATCCAGATGTGTATGCAGATCCAGACGTCTTAATCTTAAAAAAACTAAATGAGGCCTAAGTCCTGTTCCAACCCTTACAATGCTGCCATGACGGAAGAGATGTGTAGAAATTCATAACCAACTGCCGAGTCAACAAATCATTAAGTCTCTCTTCCTGCTAATAACGATTACCTCATTATAACCAAATAGCGATATTGGCTCCCCAATATGCTTCATATAAATATGATCACTCTGATCCTAGGTCCCATAATCTCGTCTCACCCAATACAAGTCGCTCCGACAATAGTCCACCACGAACACAATCTAAGACCTCATATGACGCCATCAATGGGCCAACAAGCCACAACTTGAATATGACACATAAGGAAGAACAAGCTCTAGAAAAGAAATATCCCGCCCGCATAACAACTAAAATGGCCATCAAATACTATAAGCTTTTCTCGGAGGCAAGAGATAGGAAACACAAAACAAATATAAGAAATTGTGCTCAACATCTCAAAGTTGTAGCGTGCAACCTACTCCACGCACGATACATTTCAATGTGAAACCCGATCCAAACAACATACCTGTGGCGGAGTATTACCCGATCCAACCATATACCCGTGACGGCGTGCCACCCGATCCACACATGACAATAAATAGGGAAGTACCCATCAAGTCAAAATGCTTATGCCTACGAAGCACCAGAATATCAACCACAAGCACCCGAAATGCATAATACAAATCCTGGGGAGACGGATAGCGCCTTACGCTACAAAACTCAAGCACAACTAATGTGCAATAAATGACCCCAATCTTGAGAGCCATCCAGCCCTCACAACACCACAAATTACACGGGATCTCAATACGAGTGCGAATAATCAAACCGCCTCACAAACCATATGGCATAATAGAGATTACACAGAATGACTGACTACAGAAATAACATCCAAGGCCCGAATACCCTTACATAAACAACGATATCCTAAAATGATCACATCTGGCCTGATATAGATCCCACATTCACATTAAGATCCAACCATGGACATCAAGTTGATTCGGATCGTATCGCACTAGGATAATAACCTTTCAAGGATCCAAAATAACACTTTTTCCCATGACACACAAGAACAACTGTCAAATCCCGAAGAAGCCTCCATAGTCCATAACCAAATGAACCGAGCGCCCTTCAGGCATAAATTCTCACATTAGCGATAATACTGCAATCTCCATATTTGGTTTCAATCTTCAATTAACCAAGTGACTACATGTCACACTTATGCAATCTTCCCGTGGGATACGCTCCCACGACATTCTACACCAGGTAACAAGTATGCACATCTATACGACTAACCATACTAATGTTGTAAAGCAAATCGGGAATCTGCAGATCAGTTCACCAAGCCTCTTACACATGACAACTATCTCAGGTGACTCTAAAGACAATACTAGCTTATTCTAAACATATTAACTCCTCCCTGATCATCCGAGCTCTTGACATTCTTGTCTGCACCAAACTACCACCTTGATCCTCAACTTTCAATTCACATGCCACTCTCTACACCTGATATACTAATACGTGATAGTATAAGAATTCCATCATAACTCCTGATCCACTAATAGAATAAACACTCCATCGTATAGCAGCATTTCACTTAACTCATATCAGGAGAACCATTGCAACACGCGACTAAATTCCCATAACCGCAGAAAATACAATCCTCAAGTAGTGGTCTAAACCACCATAACTCTTTCAGGGTCCCTCTGTACATAACAGGCCATAATATTCGAATGCCTCCAAATAAAATCAATTACGGTGGCCGTCAAGCCTCGCATGTACCGCCACAAATCACATGTATAGCTTAACACGCTGAAGGAATTGATCATTGCCAGCATCATGCCAATTCAACAATTGCTAACTATTCTGATTACTTCTAATTTACCCAGGACTTTCCTTAGGAATAATAATAGCTCCATTCAAAATATAACGAACCCAATCCTCACTCATATTGAGTGACCTTATTTGACGAGACCATGTCTTAAAACCCACGAACCATCTCATACCCTCCTTGTGCACACATTCGCATCTTCAACTGGTCCACCAATTCTGAAAATTTCTCTATGATTTCGAAGTTATTTTCTCCCATTCCTCTGATGGTAAATCACAGATCAAAGATAACATATAACACTCCAACCGTTTTTCATAACCCGCTGAAAAAGTTTGATACTTAACTATACTATGGACTCGCAATTAAAAATTTTGAATCCACTAGGACCGTTGTTCAGAGTCACCCATTCCGACTTGGTCCAGGATATAATCACCACCAAGGCTCTGTTAGAACATGAATACCCTCTCAAAGACGCACCCGGCTGAATCACTTTCCTTGCACGTCACATCTAAATGAAGCATAAACTCTTTGTCTTCCCAAAGCCTAAAGATGAATCGATAAGGCCAAATATAGCACACATTCCCCAAATCCTTTTCTCAAATTACCATTGATGTTTTCTTTCTTTAGTCGTAATATCCACCAATATGTCAATAACCAGAAACCTCACAAGTAGACCACCATGCAATTCAATCTTAGACGGTGGGGCTCTCCCACTTAGGTGGAAGCTACAATTACATAACCCTGAACCCACTAATACTCCTTCTTCCTCGTTGACATGATGTTGCACACTCGACCCACAAAATTTCTCGAAATCTTCCTGATAAACATTTCGTGAACATTTTGAATCACTAGTCACATTCACGTATTCGAGCTCTTACATGGTAGCCAGTAGAATTCTTCATACAAGCTTCGTCAACACCACGTAATCACTATCCTGCTCACAGGAGATAACCCACCCGTGGAAATTCCATTCTGACATCTTCCAACGACGCTGCACTGGGTACAATTACTACAAAACTAGTAAATCATCATGTGCCCGTGCTCATTCACCAGCTGTACAAATCTGTTCACTCTTCATTGGCATCAACTAAAGGTTGGACAATACATTACAATGCAAAGTCATGTTGTATCCCTCTTCATATCAAGCAACTCATTTCTCTTGTATCCCATCTCCTTCGGTATAGTAGCCAATATTCCAAATTAATTATGTAGACCTAGTCACTGTCCTCCATGAATCCCAGATCACTCTAAACATTTTTCAAGGCGTGTAGCTATCATACCATAGAACCCATATGCTACTTTGCTACTCTGCCACTCTGCCACTTTGGCTAGACCCTTTCCTTTAAGTAACAATTCGACTTATGTCTCTCACACTTGGCCTTCTATAAATTTAACCACCACAAGACACCTCCCACATGTCCTTCATCATTCTTCGATTCCCAGTTATTGCCTTAAACCAAATTGCATCTCTATAGCAATAGAACCAATTGATAGCTACCAACTTTAAACCTCTCCGAAGATCATTTTTTATAGTCATTAACACTCGGAACACCTATTAGATCTTGAACCACTGCACACCGTGATCTTTGACAGCCTCTACACCGGCACCCTTCAACAATACCCTACCCCAAAGGGGAATTGAAGAAGATAATAACACCGGCAAACTTAACACATTCAATTAAGGACGATGACACGACATCACATATTAAATTTCCACCGCCATCAAATATACCAAGTATTATTACTCCATCAACCCAAACCTGAACATCCATAGTTCGATTGCCTTTATTCTGTCGGAACAAAATGTTGAACCCCTAAGCGGTGAATTGAGAAATTCTTCCATCAGCTTATTCCTGCCGCCATCCTTAAATAAACACCCTACCATCACACCAGCACTGCGCGTTAGCAACGCGCCAATCATCATAAAAATCAATGCTCAACTTCAAAACCATAGGCAAAACTGATACTGGACTGAAGAGACAGAACATCCTTCTGCAAGGCGACTACAATAACGCAATCAATAACGCAGGGAAAACATCCTGCACTACAACTATTTACAACTCCTGAATTCCTAATTGATAACAAGCACTTCATGTCACATAAGATTGAATAGGAAAGAAGTAAAGGCATAAGCCTTGAAGGAATCAAACGCATGACGAGGAATCAAGAAGGGAAGTGCTCCTAATAGCCTTGTAGCCTATCGAAGATAAGTATAGACGTCTCTGTACCGATCCGCAAGACTCTACTAGACTTGTTCATGACTCATGAGACCTTAATAAACCTAATGCTCTGATACCATGTTGTCACGATCCAAAACCCATTAAAGGTTGTGATGGCGCCTAACACCACTATCAGGCAAGACAACAATGACTAATTAACTTAATTACTCCTTTTAGTATTTTTGAAATCATAATTTCCTTCAATTTAATATTAAGAGATAGAATTTATAGAGTAAATGATAATACTTTCACAACTACAATATTGAACAGCCCAAAATCACCCCCAAAACCCGGTACCACAAGTGCATGAGCATCAACTAGGAAATATAGTAAAATACAACATCTATCTGGAATACAATTACACAGGAGAGTGTAAAAGACTCTGATGGAGACTCTGTGCATTGCGGACTTGTAACATGGGATGCAGCTCACATAAGTCTCAGAAATAACCGCACCTCTGCGCCTACAAGACAACTAGACATATATGTTGTTATGCCCCCCCCCCAGGTTAAGGACACTATTAGGGAACCTCTGATCAGATGGTAAGTTATATATCAAGCATACTATGGTCGAGCGCCTATGATTGATCCCAGAATGGCCGATATACATAGCCTATTATGGAAGAGAGCCTATGAGTGAGCCTACTACGGTAGAGCAGTTACACATACTAGCTATTTTACTTATCATATTGAGAGAGATAAATCAGTATCAGCGGGTAAGTATATCTTCAATTGTATTTGACTCCAGGTAGTTTCAGTTGCTATATTATCAGTTCAGTGTCAGCTATCAGTTATTTTGTTGCCTTACATACTCGGTACATTATTTCGTACTGACATCCCTTTTGCTGGGGACACTGCATTTCATGCCTGCAAATCCTTATTGACAGTTGAATAGGCCCTCCCAGCAGACAGAGTCAAACATCAGCTTGGTTGGTAAGCTCCACTTCCTCGGAGTTACCAGGTCTAGACCTTGGAGTCCATTTTATATATACAGGTTTAATGGGTAGGTCGACCATGGTACAATTCAGTTAACTCTAGAGGTTTGCAGACGAGTCATGTGTGTTTTGTATATGGGTAGATGTTCATGGCGGCTTCATCAGCCTGCACAGCTATATATATATATCAACTTTTGGGTATGTTTATCTCACAAACCAGAGAGACGTTATTTTCAGACGATTCATAATACAACCACATCGGCCCAAGTTGAATGTTATCCCTCTAGAGTTCATAGTTACAGAGTTGTATGCTCGGGCCGAGTATGGCACTGGATGCCGGCCATGCCTCTTCAGGTTTGGGGCATGACATATGCACTTGGACAAAATGTACAACAAGTGTAGTATGAGTATGCAAATCAATAGAGTACCAAGTAAGTATCTAGTCAAACCTCGAAGAAGTAGTGACGAGGGGTTGACTTTGACACCTACTATGGGCTAGCAATAAAATTCGGACTTTATAATTTTGCATGGATTGTGTAAAACAACTAAAAATTCAATAACAAGAAGTAAGTAAACAATTCTCTTATTAATAGGAAATTTCCAAATTTATTTATGTCATTTAACAATTTATATCTCAAACCAATGAAGCAATACAAATTATTATTAGTTCCAAAGATTGATTATGTGCAAATCATGTCGAGGTCTTACGGCCCGATCCAACATAAAATATTTAAACGGTGCACTGTCGAGGGTCGAACAACACGAACCATAGATACATTTATCTGCTACCGACGCAGTCGGCCTGCTCCACAAGAAGAGAGAATAAATTAAAACAACCAATGCAAGATTTATTAAGAGGAAAATATTCAAAGAATTACAAATTCTCATTAATAGTCGAGTAAATGAAGTTTAACCTGTTACAATTTCTTTTTAAAGTTTAAGTAAGATTTAAGCAATTAAATTAACAAGTAGGGTGCAAGCATCACAAGTATAACATGATTTGTTTCCTTGACCACTCGGAAATAAGTGCAATTAGTAACTAAGTTGATAGCATACTAGGAAGCTCAAATCTATTCAAGGACAAGAATGAAGCTTTGGAATCTCAAATAGGACCTTTAACAAGATGTCAAGCTAAAGTGTTGCCAAACAAGGTCATTAGACACCAAGTGCAAGTAAAGAAATTGTTAATTGGCAGGAAGAGCTTAAGGAAAGGATATGAGTTATAATATATGTGTTATAATTATTTTATATCCCAAATTCATATCCAAGAAGAGGTGGATTAGATCCCAAGAAACATCATCTGAAAAAGGTCCAAATCAAGCCACAGTTGGACCAATTTGGCACCTAAAATGTGTCCAAACTTGCAGCCCATGAAGTCCTATATAAAGCCACATTTTTATAGCATAAAGAGTACTTACTTGATTTCCAATAAGGGTACAATAGTCGTGCAAGATGTTGAGTGCAAGTTGGTGCCTAGTTGCTTGCAAATTTCCTTCAAGATTCCAGATTTTCATGATTATATCCAAGATTGGTTTGGGACATATTTTAACATATTAGGGAACTATATTTATTACTTTCCTAGTTAGTTAAGAATATTTTTTCCTTTTCCTAAGATTGTCGGAAGTACTTTCCAAGAATGACTTGGTTTTTTCTTCCTAGTATTTTCCCTTTTCTAGAGTAGTTGGACTTGTTGTCCAAAGTAGGTTAGGACTTTATTTCCTTATTTTTAGGTACAATTTCGTGACCCCTATCTATATAAAGGGTGTCTTCTTTGTTTTAGACTTAGATTATTATATACAATATCAATAAAATATGTGAGATTTTTCTTGGACTCTTGTGTGTGGCTACTCTTGGATTTATTCTTCAACCTTCAAGACTCAACTTAAGGTGGTAAGATTAAATTCTTTCGAAATATTGTATCACTTGTAGGTATTAAAGAAAGGTGATAAGTTTAGGTTTATTGTTGTTCTTGTTATTCTAAAGGGCCGGGTTTCACAACCTATTTCTTGTTTTTTAAGTCTCTACCAAAGGCGATTAGTTATTTGTTAGCTAATTGTTGTTGTTAGGATTCAACTCCAAGAATAGACTTCTTGAATTCAAGAAACTCTTTCTTGAATTCATTCTATCTTTAATTTTCCGTCTTGTTTGTTTCTTTATTTTTCTTTTAGCTTTCCCATGTTTCTTGGTTTTCTTTAGTAGTTGTCGGACCTCTATAATATTGTTATCAAGTGGTATCACATCATAGGCTAATCAAGATTTCAATCTTGATAATCTTGGGAGGTTCTTGAGCAAAAAAGAAAAAAAATGAAAATCAGCCCCAAAAAAATAAGTCTTAGCACATTACTATTTTAGAATTCAAGTACTATTTGGTTTCCAAGTCGAGAAAGAAAACAAGAAGAGGGGATACTTGTTTCTAAAGATTAAGGAAACTTCTTTCCTTATTCTTGTGGGTTTTTAAAATTTTATCCTTTTTCTTTTTAAACTAACAAATTCCTATTCTTTCTATGATTGGTCTTTCACTTTCCTTTTCTTTTCTAACTCATCAATTTTATCACTAAATGATTGTGAATTTTTAGGTTTATTAATATATTTAAAGATTAACGACCAAGAGTTGATTTTAGTGAAAAAAAGCAAAAGAGGTGAGAGTATTAGAAGGAAAAAACCAAACTTGAGAGATACATAATTCTCTTAATCTTTGTTCAAGACGTTTCAAACAGGTAGTTATCATGAAAAGAGGCGAGATATGACTCCACAACTTGAAAAGTCAAAGTTACAGTATAGCGAATGGAAGGAACACAATGGTAAAGTTTTTTTTCAAACTAGAGCTAAAGCGATGTCCGCGATTTGTTCCCTTAGAATTGACAAAGAATATGGCTATAACTCAATTAACTCTTATATGGTTGAAATATTGAACTTTCCTTGTGTTAAGCATATTGAACCCTACATGTTGAGATGAGTAAGGTGGATAAAAGAGTGCTATTACTATTCTCTATTGGAAGGTATGAGGATGCAATTTGGTGTGATGTGATTCCCATGAATAATTATCATATCTTGTTGGGAAAACCATGGTATGGCTACATAAGAGCTTCATATAGCATGGAAAAAAATAGATACTCTTCTGAGGTTAACGGGAAGAAACTCATTCTTGGGTCTTTGACTCCCTCAAAAATTTGTGAAGACGAAAAGACTGATAAAAAGAATATGGAAAAATACGAGAGAGAAAAGAATGAGAGGAGTAAGAGAGTGCATGTTGACATCCCAAGAGAGAGAAAAAAGAGAGGCTGTGTTGAGTGAAGAGAGTGGGATGTCAAGGGGGAAAAAGAGTAAGCTTGAGAGGAAAGAAAAGAGAGAAGGCAGTGAGATAGAAAAAAATATGTGAGCTAGAGAAACAAGAGGGTTTTCGTGAAGAAAAAGAAGAAAACTGTGGTGAGAGAGAAGAGGATAAGGGTGAGGAGAAAGCTAGATCTGTGATAAAAGCCAAAGAGAGTGTATGCAAGAAAAATATTTCTTTACTTTCTAACCCTTTAACTCTTTCTTGTTTTACTTCTTGTGATTTTGTGCAGCCATATGTGGAAAGTCCTTTTGGAAGTGGGGGTGAGGCACAACAGATGTTTGCAAAGGATCCAATTGGATTCCAACATGAATTTAGCGAAATCAATTCTTGCTGGATGGTGGATAATAAAAGCTTGATTAATTTCATTGTTGTTGAACCTTTTGAATATTTTTATTTTTGTTTACAGGTTTACAACATGGAGTTCTATAAAGGCATTGTGAAGTTAAAGCCATTGCGTAAAAGATTAAAAGGTGATGTTGTTCCATTGATAATTAAGTCCAAGTATGATATTTATAATTGGTTTATACACATTCTTGGCCTTTGTAGAACACCTAAAGTAATTTTGGAGGTAATGAATTATACTCTTACTTCTTATGTTGGTGACTTTATAGTTTTTATGAATGATGATATTTTGATGCATATCAAGTCATTAACTATAATATCTAAGTTCAAGTGCAAGAGTAATTTGCTTACTTTTGAAATTGAGTATGACATAGATGACTGTGCATTCCAACTTGGTGGAAAGAGGCATGAAATTTATGAGAAAAGGCTTTCTAATGAGTTAAATGTTCTTTCTTCTCTTATTCAAGTTCCTAATGAGTTTTCATGTGATAACTTGCTAGAATGTGAGTTTTGTTGTTCGATGGGAAGTCATTCCTCTAGACATATTTATTGTGAGGCTGTAAAAGTGCTTGCTTCTAGTAAAGAGGATATGCATGATTATTGTGACATTAGTAATCAAATATTATTTCATGAACCTATTTATGACTCTTTTTGTTACAGTTTGAGCAATTATGCAGAATTCATTGGTGTTGCGAATATTATTGGGGAAAGTTATAATCATGAGCTTGGATGAATTGAATATTTTATTTTTTAATTTATGGATTCTTCTGACCTTTCTGGGAATTTATGTGTTTCTTTGAATAACTTACTTGTAGAAGAATCCATGGGATTTATAATTGATAATTGGCTATATTATAAAAGTGTCTTAGTTGATAATTGTGGCGGAGATAATTGTGTTAAATGGTTCCATGGCCAATATTTTGAAATTTCTTTTGCGTGCACATATTTGGACTACCTTATTGACAAGATCGCATTGCATATTTCATTATATAGTGCATATGAGAGTGGTTTTTATTTGAAAAATCCAAGTAGGCATAAATTTTATAGGGATGATGTTGTCCATATGCTTTATAAGGGAGTATTTACACCTATTAGGCTTAATTGGGTTAAGTGGACACATGGTCACTATCTTGTTTTATTCCTACCATTTTTTTGAGATTAGTGGATGTCATTTACTAAGTGCATGTTTTCTTTTTCTTGCAGGATCGAAATTCGAGGATGAATTTTCTTCAAGAAGATGGGAATGATAGCATACTAGGAAGCTCAAATCTATTCAAGGAAAAGAATGAAGCTTTGGAATCTCAAATAGGGCCATTCACAAGATGTCAAGCTAAAGCGTTGCCAAACAAGGTCATTAGACATCAAGTGCAAGTAAAGAAGTTGTTAATTGGGAGGAAGAGCGTAAGGAAAGAATATGAGTTATAATATATGTGTTATAATTATTTTATATCCAAATTTCATGTCCAAGAAGAGGTGGATTATATCCCAAGAAACATCCTCTGAAGAAGGTCCAAATCAGGCCACCGTTGGACCAATTTGGCACCTAAAATGTGTCCAAACTTGTAGCCCATGAAGTCCTACATAAAGACACGTTTCTATATCATAAATAGGACTTAATTGATGTCCAATAAGGGTACAATAGTCGTGCTATGTGTTGAGTGCAAGTGGGTGCCTAGTTTCTTGCAAATTTCCTTCAAGATTTCCAGATTTTCATGATTCTATCCAAGATTGGTTTGGGACATATTTCCATATATTAGGGGACTATATTTATTGCTTTTCTAGTTAGTTAAGATTATGTTTTCCTTTTCCTAAGATTGTTAGAAGTACTTTCCAAGAATGACTTGGTTTTTGCTTCCTAGTATTTTCCTTTTCCTAAGGTAGTTGGACTTGTTGTCCAAAGTAGTTTAGGACTTTATTTCCTTATTTTTAGGTACAATTTCGTGACCCCTCTATATATAAAGGGTGTCCTCTTTGGTTTTGGACTTAGATTATTATATACGATATCAATAAAAATTGTGAGATATTTCTTGCACTCTTGTGTGTGGCTACTCTTTGATTTATTCTTCAACCTTCAAGACTCAACTTAAGGTTGTAAGATTAAATTCTTTCG
The DNA here is from genome assembly GCA_005239505.1 of Nicotiana paniculata. Taxonomy (NCBI): domain Eukaryota; kingdom Viridiplantae; phylum Streptophyta; class Magnoliopsida; order Solanales; family Solanaceae; genus Nicotiana; species Nicotiana paniculata. The sequence goes on along the minus strand of ML357977.1, from coordinate 399,491 downwards.
AAATCTTAGATCACTTCTAGGTATTCAATAAAGGTGATAAGTTTAGGCTTATTGTTGTTCTTGTTATTCTAAAGGGTCGAGTTTCACAATCTATTTCTTGTTTTTAAGTCTCTACCAAAGGCGATTAGTTCTTTGGTAGCTAATTATTGTTGTTAGGATTCAACTCCAAGAATAGACTCTTTGAATTCACAAAACTCTTTCTTGAATTCAATCTATCTTTAATTTTTCGTCTTTTTTGTTTCTTTATTTTTCTTTTAGCTTTCGCGTGTTTCTTGATTTTCTTTAGTAGTTCTCCGACCCCTATTGTGTCTTAGATCACTTTTACGTATTCAATAAAGGTGATGAGTTTAGGCTTATTGTTGTTCTTGTTATTCTAAAGGGTCGGGTCTCACAATATATTTCTTGTTTTTAAGTCTCTACCAAAGGCGATTAGTACTTTGTTAGCTAATTGTTGTTGTTAGGATTCAACTCCAGGAATAGACTTCTTAAATTCAAGAAAATCTTTCTTGAATTCAATATATCTTAATTTTCCGTCTTTTTTGTGTCTTTATTCTTCTTGTAGCTTCCGCGCGTTTTTTGATTCTCTTTAGTAGTACTCGTACCTCTATCATGTTATTATCATAAGTAGTGGACTCTCCTCACCTCGTGTGTACGTAATCCCCACAAATAGATGCACATATTAAATCAATTCACCTACGGGGTAATTCCCACTTACAAGGTTAGAAAAGAGACGTACCTCGCTCTTAAATTCCATAACCGCTCCTAAGCCTTTCCAACAACTTAAACCGATGACAACGCTTCTAAACTAGTCAATTAATGTGCAAATCCATAAATATATACTGTAATACTCATTATAATCCAATTTACAACAATTTCCATCTCCGCTCGAAAAGTCGATAAAAATCACCCTCGGGCCCACGTGCCTGGATTCAAAATATTTTGAAGATAAACATTACCCATAGTATCATGAACTCAAATATATAATTTATTTTCAATTCCAGCCCAAATTCGTGGTCAGAATAAAAAAAATACCAATTTCAAGGTTTTCTACCAAAAACTCAATTTTTCACTAATTTTCTTTGAATTTCCATGTTAAAATCTAAATATAATCCAAGTATTAAACTTGCAATAGGTGGAAGCAATTACCTTGACATGGAAGGTAAATATGGAGCTCCAAAAGCGCTCCTAGGTCAGCTCCCATGGAGGAAATGAGATGAAATGAGCCAACCCCATCTTTGCAAACTTATACACTGCCCATACGACCCATCTTCGCGATCGCGGGAATACTTTTGCAATCTCAAAAGCTAAAATGATGCCTCCCTGTCACGAACCCAAATCCAGGCCAGTCGTGATGGCGCATATCATGGAACTAGGCAAGCCAGAACTTCACTCAAATCATAATAAACTCCCATTTACTTCTTTACTATATTGATTTCTCATAAATGTTTCCTTTAAACAATTATTAAAACTGTCAAAACTATACTGAATAATAAATACAACCGCCGAGAACCCGGAGTCACTGGTCATGAGCATCTACATAAATATACAACTTAACGAAAATAAATTCTATAATATTAAACAAGAGAAGGAGCAGGACTGCGGACGCATGCAACCACCTTGAAAACTTCCGAGGATTTCTGGAATAGACAGACAACTCACCCTGCCCTAACACCTGAATCTGCACACAAGGTGCATGGAGTAATGTGAGTACACCAACTCAGTAGTAATGAAAATAAATCAGGTCTGAGCAGCAAGAAACACATAAAATAAATGTCATCAAGTCACAATATACACAGCCTTACTTCCCAGTAGGTATAACATAGATATACGAAATCATCCTGTCTTAAAAATCAACATCATAAAAAGTCCTTTAAAGAATGCACATTTTCAACAACTTTAAAACAAATGAGGTATGCAAATGAATGCAGAGAAATCATAGTAGCCCCTCTAGAAAAAAAACATGTTTCATAATCAGCCCCTCGGGCATACCTCACAATCCCTTAGCACCTCACAACACTCAGCACCTCACAGTCACGCATGCCTCCCAATCACTCCTCACTCGCACTCGGTGCGCTCACTAGGGGTGTGTACAGATTATGGAGGGGCTCCATCACTCCAAGCGCTAATATCAAGCCACCTCGTGGCGTATCATATCCTCACAATCACTCGTGGCCCTCGGCCACACTCGGTGGAACCACTCGAAAAGCCCCTCGGGCGAAGTAGTAAAATAGGGTACTCTACCCGAAACCATCATTTGAATGCTCATGTAGTGTAAATCAAGCTGAATTTCAAATAAAATAGTATGCACAATGATGCCGAGTAAAATCATCAATAGGTAGTGAGGAAAAAAACAGTAAAACGCCCTCAAAGGGTCTAAACAGATCGTCACGAGGCCCCAAAGACGACTTATAGCCCAAATATTTCAAAAATCTTTAGAACATAATTTAACATAAGGTTCTGAGTAAATATGCAACTCAGTAGTTGCCGCGGAGAGGACCTAGTCCAATCGAAAAATCAGTGTGCGCCATATACTAGTCATCTAACATGTGCGCCATTCCAAATTCAGTGAGAAAATAATGCAGTCCGGGGTTCCATACCCTCGGGACATGATTCATACCCATTACTTACCTCTACCGGGTCACAACACTAGTCCGCTATGCTCATGCCCCTCAAATTGGCTCTCGGTTGCTCCGAATCTAGCCAAAACCAGTTCAATATCATTAATATATACTCAAGGAACAAAACCCAATCGAAAACTATCAAATTATACAAGAATCTCGAAATTCGGCAAAACCGGAGCCTCGGGCCCACATCTCGATAATTCAATAATTTTTACATCCTTAGAATACTCGTCCTAGCAGGATTCTGTGCATTCCAAGAACACTAAGAGTTGACATAGAAACGTGTTATGAAGCTGAAGTTCTTACCTCCAGATGATTTCCCTTGATTCCCCTTCAATTCTCTTCCAAAAGCTCTCAAGTTCGCATGCAAAAAATGGAGAAAATAACAACCAAATTTGCACTTCCGGGCTTTTAAACATTCTGCCCAGCTAAAACAATTCCTTCGCTGCAATGGCAACCTTTGGCACGCGATCGCGAAGAACAAACTTGCTGCCCTATCAATTTACCTTACGCGATCGCAGACAACCTCACGCGATCGCGATTCATCAAGACTTAAACCCACGAGATCGCAAACCATTCCACGCGATCGCGAAGACCAAAGGTCAACTCACCCACACGCCCCTTTAACTCTACGTGATCACAAACAAGACCACGCGATCACACTAACCAAACACTCACACTTATGCGATCGCAAACAATTCCATGCGATCATGATTAACAAAAATCCTGCCTCACCAATTAACCCAACGCGATCGCAAACATACTCACTCGATCGCATAGAAGGAAACCAAAACCTTACTCCAGCAGCAATCTGCCATGAATTAAAAGCCAAAAGTTGGTCGGTTAACCATCTGAAACACACCCGAGGCCCTCGAGACCTCAACCAATCATACCAACATATCCCATAACAACATTCAAACTTAGTCGAGCCTTCGAAACACCAAAAATAACGCAACAACACCAAAAATCGCATCAAATTCAAGCCTATGAACTTTGAAACTTTCAGTTTTCGCCAACTACGCCGAAACCAACAAAAACACCTCCGATTGACCTGAAATCTTGCAGACATATCCAAAATGACATTACGAACCTGTTCCAACTTCCGGAATTCGATTCCGACATCGATAGATTATTTTCCACTACCGACCGAAAATCATCAAAGTCCCAAATCACATAACGAAAGTATCTGAGCCATAACATCCGCATTCCGGGGTCGTTCACCAGTAAGTCAAGTCTCAGTTGACTTTCTCAACTATTAGGCCACCTTGAGAGACTAATTTCCTCAATGCTCACCATGACCACTCTGAACTCGAACCAACCGACCCAACACACACAAATGAAGCTGAACCACATAAAATGAAGCATAAATGGGGGAAACGGGACTAAATTCTTAGAACGACCGGCCAGGTCGTTACATCCTCCCCCACTTAAACATACGTTCGTCCTCGAACATGCAAAGAGTTGTTCTCCAACACTATCAAACTGTTACGTAGCTTACCTTGCACATACCCGGGGGTGATCCCATGTCACCCTATCCTATATAGGTCCAATAGCAGAATACCGCTGAAATTTCGAAACCCAAATCCTGGCCCATAACCTTAGAACCAAATTCCCATTGCTGAAATGATATATAAGATCAAAATTCCATCACTATAAAGTGAACAAGCCGGAACATGCTGAATCAAAGCCATATACGTACCCTAGATGAAATCACCTAATACACCGCGTGACTCAAACACTCATAGCAATAACTCTTTAACCACCATAACTGCTCAGAACAATCCAATACCGGTACACCACCTCTTATCAAGAAATGCCTCGCTCTAACACTTCCATACACTGCCGATGCTGAAAGAAGCACATAGGATTAATAACCATTCGTCCGATCAGCCAGATATGAAACTCTCCCTTCCCAAACAGGAATTATAGCAGATTTCTAAGCCCACACTCGATATTCCTTTCAGCTATGCTGTAGAAAATTCTGAAAATTTTCATTCTAGGTCCAATGACCTCCCCTCATCCATCACAACACCCTTATAACATGACACTAACGATTCAACACATCGTTACAATTCAAAGCCAAAACCTGTGCAACTTGGGCACTTAACAACAACTTCCGAATGTAATCAAATTATATAAAAGATCCACACGAGAGAAATATCTTGCCATTAACAATTACCATCACCATATCATACTAACAGTCTGGCACACACCATAAAAATAAAAAAAACACATGAATCAGATACCAAAGGTCATACCCCTACATAACTCCGCTACACTGTGCGATCTCATCCAACCACTGGTCCACTTGGATTATTTCATGAAACCTTGCCCAAAAATAAATGACCATTCGAAATTTGACATCAAGTACTCAAAGTGTATTGCCATAACCACGGGGGTAAAACCGAACGATACCATGCCACCTGAAACAGAAGGTATATAACCAACACGCCTCAATCCCTCAACACCCAATTACTTACCTTACTCAAATCTAGCTATAAATCCCAATTAGAACCGCACCATATTTACATACAACCAATTATCACCACTCCTCGAAACACCAAAGGGTAACTCATAGATCACTCTAGAACTTGAATAATCTCAATCAAAATTGAATGGTACCTTTCTTAATAATAGAACCTCAAAGCCAACAATTCCTACCCGGTGCAGAACACGCTCCCATATTAGCCTACAGTGACCCTAAATTAACTCTGATCACCCACAACAGATAGATAACTTACCGAAAAAGTTCAGAATGACAGAATCATGGTACATACTAACATCGGACTAGCTCAACTCCCATCTTCACAGTTCACTTCCACAACATATCCTACTTATGAGAAATCTCAGTCTTGAAATCAATGAAACGTACAGATTACCATATCTGATCACAACTCCACCGCTTGAATACATAACATATCCCAAATACTCACTCATTTCACGAGGGACACCCCCTATCATTCTTCGGTTTACCAAGCAACCTTGAATATCAACAGTCGATCCAACAATAGGGCGCCGCGATACCAATGAAGTACCCTTAACTCAAACACATTGCTCTTTCCGAAATACATATACCCTCATCACGTCATACCAATTAGTGATATCATTTACCTAGTCATCTGAAATTTCCCATGCTGCCTAAGAATTTATAACCTTCCTTCCAGAACCGAACTGTAACCTCCTACCAAGTCGCCCTATTTACCAAAGTTTCTTATATCTTACCTTCAAATTGATACTTCTTCATGCCATAAAACCACAAATTTGCAACACAAACTCACCACACGCGACCCAAGCATGAAACCATACCGTCTAAGGCTCATAAGCCTGTCGAATACTCTCTATCAAACATCCCTAAAAGAACCACATTCAAATTACTTACCCTGAAGGGACCTCTGCGAATCTAAAGCCATTACCTTAACCTTCCTGATACCGATATGTAGAATACCACAAGTCTTGACGTCTCTAACGGAAATCTCAATCACACTGACCAATTAGGAAAAATCGACCTGACCCGTTGCACACTAATGTACTAGGAAAGTAATCCACTCACTTGAGACCACGAGCAAATTCATACACTGCACACACTACACCTACTACAACCTCAACTAAATCATTAAATAGAACCCAATTACCCAACAAGTACACAACAACCTATATCGAAGAAATTTCCATTACTCATGACCTTCCCAGACCCCATACATGCAGGTCATAACTGATTTACCACTATACCTCGAACTAAATCCAATACCACACATAATCATGTAATCAAATTATCAATAACGAATTCCCCACTTGGCCCAAAGCCAAGGATCGAGACAAAAAGGATTGTGCCCCCACATCAACATTGCCACCATGCTGTGGTGGGATTCAACTAAATCCTCCATAATCTTAAATGACCCAAACCATCTAACACTCAAATCAACTGCCAAATCTCGCATCCACCATTGCAATAGTTAGGCCAACTTCCACAAGTAGTCTAAACTCCAATTACAACATATATCTTTTACTGGTAGAAGAGAACTTATTACGGAACTACATAAGGACCACACGCCCTGGGACAACCCGCAGGAGATACCCTTGCCCTCATAGCCTCAAACTACTATCTCTCCATACACTTCTGAAGACCATAACTATCACGCAATCACTACACCTCCTGCATCTGAACACAACCAACGCCTACCCTCGAGGCATCACAATACGCGATAAAAACCTGAAGTCGATGGTAGAACTAACACTTGAGCGGCGGTCACTAAATCTCGAGCTTCTGGAAGCTCTACACATACATGACTGACCACATGGATACCCTCACTAGACACCACATGTCCCAAGAATGCTACTGAACTGAGAAAAACTTCATACTCGTAGAATTGACATAGAGTCTTTTCTCCCTGAATCCTTATAATGCTATCCTCATATACGGAGTATGCTACTCCCGGCTGCGCAAATATGCTAGGACGCCATCAATTAATACAATAACAAGGAGTGCTAATATGGCTGGAATACACCGTCAATCAAATACATGAACGTTACTAGGGCAAATGATCAACTCAAGGACATCACCAGGGACTCATAACCCAACAGAGAAATCAACTTCACTCCATAACTACACAACACGAGAGGTCTTCTAACATACTAACAACTCAAGGCCATATACCAAATTGAGATAGAAATCGAACACTCGATAAATCTTAAAACATTTCCAGCCAACCCTTTCGACACATTTCACAATTTGAACACATCTAACCATCAATTCACACCCACCACATAGGCATCTAGTCACTAATTCTCATCAATAAGAACACAAACAGACATACAAGTCCCCAATTACATGTGCCCACTAAACGAAAATCACAGCAATCAAGCTACAGAATGAATTTGGCCCCAAGTCCTCCAGACATGACCATTACCAATATGCCCAAATTGCATCTCATCCATGGAAGCCACAAGCCGTCGATGCACAACTGATACCAGGCGCTCTCGTGCGCGCTCGAATACATGGAAGGAATTCCATAATTACGCTCTTGGTTGAATACAATGGATTCGCACGACCAGAATTTTAAAAATGTGAGATTTTTCCTGAGGGTTCCGCAGCCTCTCGAAGATAAGTACAGACGTCTCCGTACCGATCCGCAAGACTCTAGTAAACCTGCTCATGACCGGTGAGTCCTATGTAACCTAGCGCTCTGATACTAAAATGTCACGAACCCAAATCCAGGCCAGTCGTGATGGTGCCTATCATGGAACTAGGCCAGTCAAAACTTCACTCAAATCATAATAAACTCCCATTTACCTCTTTACTATATTGATTTCCCATAAAAGTTTCCTTTAAACAATTATTAAAAAATTCAAACCTATACTGAATAATAAATACAACCCCCGAGAACCTGGAGTCACTGGTCATGAGCATCTACATAAATATACAACTCAACGAAAATAAATTCTATAATATTAAACAAGAGAGGGAGCAGGACTGCGGACGCATGCAGCCACCTTGCATGCCTACGAGGATCTCTGGAATAGATAGACAACTCACCCTACACTAACACCTGAATTTGCATAGAAGATGCATGGAGTAATGTGATACGCCAACTCAGTAGTAATGAAAATAAATCAGGTCTGAGTAGCAAGAAACACATAAAATAAATGTCATCAAGTCACAATATACATAGGCTTACTTTCCAGTAGGTATAACATAGATATACGAAATCATCATGTCTTAAAAATCAACTTCATAAAAAGCCCTTTAAAGAATGCACATTTTTAATAACTTTAAATCAAAGGATTTGGTATGCAAATGAATGCAGAGAAATCATAGTAGCCCCTTGGGCAAGAACATGTTTCATAATCATCCCCTCGGGCATGTCTCCCAATCCCTCAGCACCTCACAATCACTCAGCACCTCACAGTCACTGATGCCTCCCAATCACTCGTCACTTGCATTCGGTGCGCTCACTGGCATTGTGTATAGACTACGGAGGGGCTCTTTCAGCCCAAGCGCTAATATTAAGCCACCTCGTAGTATATCATATCCTCAAACTAACTCTTGGCCCTCGACAACACTCGGTGGAACCACTCGAAAAGCCCCTCTGGCGAAGTAGTAAAACAGGGTACTCGACCCAAAAACATCATTTTAATGCTCATGTAGTGTAAATCAGGCTAAGTTTCGAATAAAACAGTATGCACAATGATACCGAGTATAATCATCAATAGGTAGTGAGGAGAACAACAGTAAAACGCCTCAAAGGGTCTAAACATATCGGCACGAGGCCCCAAACATTTCACAAATCTTTAGAACATTATTTAACATAAGGTTTTTGAGTAAATATGCAACTCATTATTCGCTGCGGATATGACCTAGTCCAATCCAAAAATCAGTACGCACGACATACTCGTCATCCGACATGTGCGCCATTCCAAATTCAGTGAGAAAATAATGTAGTCCGGGGTTCCATACCCTCAGGACAAGATTCATACCCATTACTTACCTCTACCGGGCCACAACACTAGTCCGCTATGCTCATGCCCCTCAAATTGGCTCCCGATTACTCCGAATCTAGCCAAAACCAGTTCAACATCATCAATATATACTCAAGGAACAAAACCCAATCGAAAACTATCAAATTATACAAGAATCTCGATATTCTGCCAAACTCGAGCCCCGGGCCCACATCTCGATAATTCAATAGTTTTTACATCCATAGAATATTCGTCCTCCCAGGATACTGTGCATACCAAGAACACTAAAATCGGACCACAGTTGCCCACTCAAATCTTGAAAAGAAAACTAAATTTTACGATGCACCCTTCTTCCCTAAGTTTGGTTCAATTCCAGAAATTTTATGGTTTAATCACTTAAGAATTGAAATAGAAACGTGTTATGAAGTTGAATTCTTAGCTCCAGATGATTTCCCTTGATTCCCCTTCAATTCTCTTTCAAAATCTCACAAGTCCGCATGCAAAAATGGAGAATTTAACAACCAAATTCGCACTTCCGGCCTTTTAAACATTCTGGCCAGCTAAAATAATTCCTTCACTACGATCGCAACCTTTGGCACGCGATCACGAAGAACAAACTCGCTGACCCATTGATTTACCTTACGCGATCGCGATTCATCAAGACTTAAACACACGCGATCGCAAACCATTCCACGTGATCGCGAAGAAAAAACCTCAACTCACCCACGTGCCCCTTTAACTCTACGCGATCGCAAACAAGACCACGCGATAGCACTAACCAAACACTAGTACTGACGTGATCACAAACCATTCCACACGATAGAGATTAACAAAAATCCTGCCTCACCAATTAACCCTACGCGATCACAAACATCCTCACGCGATCGCGTAGAAATAAACTAGAACCTTACAGTAACAGCAATCTGCCCAGAATTCAAGCCAAAATTTAGTCCATTAACCATCCGAAACACACCCGAGGCCCTCGGGACCTCAACCAATCGTACCAACATATCCCATAACATCATTCAAACTTAGTCGAGCCTTCGAAATAACAAAAACAACGCAACAACACCAAAAATCGCATCAAATTCAAGCATATGAACTTTGAAACTTCCAATTTCCGCCAACTATGCCAAAACCAACCAAATCACGTCCGATTGACCTGCAATCTTGCAGACATATCCAAAATGACATTACAAACCTATTCCAACTTCCAGAATTCCATTCCGACGTCAATATCCTATTTTCCGTTGCCGATCAAAAATCTTCAAAAACTAACTTTCGCCAATTCAAGCCTAACTTTCGCCAATTCGTTCACTAGTAAGTCAACTCTCAGTTCACTTTCTAATTTATTAGGCTACCTTGAGAGACTAATTGCCTCAATGCTCACCATGACCACTCTGAACCTGAACCAACCGACCCAACACACACAAATGAAGCTGGACCACATAAAATGAAGCAGAAACGGGGGAAACGAGACTAAATTCTCAGAACGACCAGCCGGGTCGTTACACACCAAGAATTCCTCTGCGTGCTCGCGACCAAAGGGCCGCATTTGTGAAGCCTTCAGTCCCCGCTCCTACGTGTTCACACGGTAAGTCTTGCGTTCGCGTAGGCTAAACGACTCCATGTCCCCCAAACCCAATCCTTTTACGCATTCGCGACTCCATATCGCGTTCGCGAAGGGTAACCCATCACCTTCTATGTATTCATGGGAAAACCTTTATGTTTGCGATTATCATTTCCCTCTCCGGCTTCAGTCCCTCTTCGCGATCGCATCCCATCAATTGTGATCGCGATACTTACTAGATACACCAGAAACCAGCAGCAGGAAATCATGGAGAAATGACCCGAAACCATCCCGAAACAGACCTGGCCCCGTGCAATCACACCAACCTGTTGTAAAACATAACACGGACCTACTTGAGGCCTCAAATCATGTAAAAACATCGAGATCATGAATCACACCCCAATTCAAGCTTAATGAACTTTAGAACTTCAAAATTCTACATTTGATGGTGAGACCATCAAATCACGTCCGATTGACCTCAAATTTCGTACACAAGTCATATTTGATATTATGGACCTAATAAAACTTTCTGAATTGGAATCCGACCCTGATATCAAAAGGTATACCCCCAGTCAAACTTCTCAAAAACCTTCAAATTTCCAACTTTTGCTAGATGACCTACGGACCTCAAAATCCACATTCGAATACTCTCCCAATACTAGAATCACCATACGGAGCTATTCCAGGTTCAAAATCCCAAGCGGACATCGATAACATTGAAATGCACTTCAGCCCAAATTCTTGAAATTCTTCCAAAATGTCACCTTTCCACAATAGGTGCAGAATCGCTCCCCGATCATCCAGAACCCAATTAACACATTCACCCAAGTCCAAAATCATCATATGAACATGCTGGAACCTTCAAATCATGATTTCAAGGTCGTTTACTCAGAAGTCAAACCTTAGTCAATTCTTCAAATTTAAAGCTTTTGAAATTAGAATTCTCTTTCGAAATGAACTCTAAACTTTCCGAAATTCAGTTCCAAACATATCTACAAGTCATAATACTTGAAGTGAAGCTACTCATGGCCTTAAACTACTGAACAACGCGCTAGAGCTAAAAGTGAGAGGCCGGGTCGTTACGTCTGTGGGCGCAGGTGCGGATTCGCAGAAGATGTAGAGGCAGCAAATGAGCGCATTTTGGTTAAGGTCAGCTCTGTCCATAGATGCAGAATATTTTATGGAGGCGTGGAACTAGAGCGCACCTGCTGAAACTACAAATGCAGATTTTGGCGTGGAGGAACGGGAAGGCGGTGTGGGAAGGAACTTTGCATAAGCAAATATTCATCGCACATGCGATGTTGCAGAAGCGAGATATATGTCATAAAATAGACGCCGTAGAAGCGGCAGGTGATCCGCAAATGCAAAAATCTGTGGGCAGAAGTTATATATTCGAGGGTTTGTTCATTTGATCACATTTGGAGATTTGGTGCTCGGTTTTTTGGCGATTTTACAGAGGATATTCATCACATGTATTGGGGTGTGTATTGTTTACTCGGTTTTGATTGTATTCCATGATTTTCATCTTCAATTTGGGAATTTGATTGATGAATTTAAAAGAGAAATTGGGGGTTGATATGTGCAGATTTTAACCACTTATTAGTACCTTCTTGCTTTAGTTTGGTCTGAAAGTGTTGATTTTTTCTCCCAAAAAGTAATGAAATTGTGTAAATTGCAAGCATGTTGGACGATTGGAGCTTAACGAAAAAACCTAACTCAAAAAGGAGTATTCCAGCTCAAAAGGCAAGAAGGAGAAATGAAGGCACAAGTGCTGTCCACAAAAGTCTTGCGGCAGCAGAAGAAAGTGCAGTCCCCAAGAATGCACATACGATCGCAGAAAGATCCCTGAAGCCTCAGAGGAGTTTTAAGAAACGTGGTTCGCACACCAAATTGTGCGGCTGAAAAAGCTAGTTACGTGACAAGATTTTAAAAGTTCGGAGAAAGTGCAAAAAGACAATGTGTAGAGCCTCGACAAAGTACGGTTCGCAGTCAATAAATGCAGCCACAGAAGTTGATGTGCAGCCGTAGATGTTATTGTTCGGCTGCAGAATTCCTCCCAACTGAAGATCAGAAGAAAAGTGTGAACAGCACATCGAATTATGCGGCCGCAGAACCTTCTGAAAGGCATTTTTGTCAGCGAATTTCTGGGCACTATAAATAGACGGGAAATAATTTTTTAGGGCAAGTTTTGTATTCTAAAGAGCTGTAGCAATTATATTTTACCCTTTTCAGAAATTAGTGACATTATGGTGAAGAATCATTAGTTTTATCATTAAATTATGGTTTATCGTTTTAATTACTTCTTCTACTTTGTTTTCTTTGATTTCTCACATGAGTATCTAGATTTTTTCCAGGGTTGTGACCCAACCCTAGTGTTTAAACCTTATGGGTTATTAATTTTAATGCTTGTTATGATTGAATATTTATTATTTACCCTTGTTTATACAATATTTCTAGAACTAATGGTTGCAAACATGATTCATGCCTATTTGACTTAGTTCTTGCTTGAGAAAGAGGAACCTAGTCTAGAAAAACATGGCTAACAAGAAATTGAGATAGTTAAGGTTTTGGCTAGTTTGATTAAAGGGTTTGAAGTAGAGATAGGAAAAATTTGACTTGAACTCATATCAATTACTTGGATTGATACCCAATTGGACTTGAGAAAGCCAACTTGGGCATAACCACTCTATTACCGAGAGGTATTGAGTGGGTACTTCATAATTGAAAGTTATAATACATCCCGATCCACAGAACAAGCATTAACGTAGTTTACCCATTAGGTTTGCACCTAAGAGAAGGTTACATCACTAGGATTTGCCCCAATTGATTAAAAACACCAAAAATAATTATTCTCTTTCAAGGTTCTTTTAATTATTTTAAATCTCTTAATGTTAATTTGGAAAACAATTACCCTTTGTTTGGAAGTGTGATTTAGTTGCTTCACGTACTCTCTTCTAGTATCTACCTTAACACCCCTCATAAAATCCTTGAGGAATTCAACCCCGACTCTAGTTGGCTATTATAATTGCACTGACAATTTTCACTCGCTATTGAGTGCATACTGGACGTGGATCAACTTTTGGCAACATTGTCGAGCAGTTTTTACGGTGTTAGCTATATATTTGAGTGTTTCTCAAAATATCTTGTTTCCTTATGTGTTACTAATTTGTTAAAGCAATCGTAGGTATAAAATGGCGAATAGCGAGCTCAGAAATATGCCATTGGGTGGGTTGGACGGCGAGGAGGAACAACTAGATAATGTGCCTAAAGTGCCACAACCAAATCATATGAGGCCCCCACCTCCCCAACCCCTACCACCGCAATCACACCCACAAGAGACATAACACCAGATTTTTCCCAATGAAAGTTATGCAAGTGCAATAGTCCTCCCTTGCATTAGGGCAAGAAAATTTAGAATTACCAATTAGATGCTCACTTTGCTAGAGAACCGAGGCATTTTCACCGGTGTGCCAAATCACAATGCTTATAAACATTTGAAGGGCTTTGAGGTTACGTTTGGAGGGAGCAAGCAAATCCATGTTTCAGAGGATGCCTTCAAGCTAAGTCTTTTTCCCTTCTCTCTATGTGGTAAAGCTTTAGATTGGTTGGAACGGTTGCCTAATTATTCTACTCATACTTGGGATGAATTTGCGGCAAAGATTATTGCTAAGTTTGTTACAACCCATATTAACGTACATTTGTTCATGCCATAAGATAGTCGACGTAAATTTGATAAGAGATTATCTTTGAAACAATAAGAAGTTAATCCTATTGGTCTTAAATGATATAAGAGTGTATAAGGGTGATTAACATTTATTAGAAGTTACACGAATCAAGGATGTTGTAACCCATATTTTTCGGTAAACCTAGGGGTTCTTAATATTATAAAGAGGTAGTGTTTTAAGGTATTTGAATCATATAATATCCGTATCATTAGTCTTGAAGTCAAACGAGTTATGAAATAAAATTCGGCAAAAGTTGTCGCCACTTATGTTCATAATTTTATTTAAACTTTACGTCAAATGTTACTAAACTTTTCTCCCAATTTACTTGGAATTACAGGGTGATATACCCACAATTGAAGATCTATGAGTCTAGTTTCCAACATATTAAACTGTTTATCAATACGACATCAGAGTAAAGGGATATATGTATTGTTGCGAGACTGCACAAGCTTCTAGGTGACAAGTAGGTGTGTCGCCTACTTGGTTAAATGAAAGCCCAAAAAGAGGAAATTTGGCTCATCCAAAGAGCCTATTTAAAGGCTTATCTCCTGAATTACCCCTCGTTATATATCATAAATAATCAGACCTAAACCCCTGCAAACTTCCTCCCTAAAATTATCCATAAATCCTTATTGATTTTCTCTCTCTTTGAAGTTCTAATTAGGGGTAAAACCTAGAGTTTGAAGAACCAATATAAGAGCTGAGTTATCCAAAAAGTAAGGTAAGTTTAATGCTCTCTTTCATCCATTTATTATGCTGTAAATTCATGGTAATTCATTCTATACGTGTAAGAACTCATAGGACGGTGATCGGAAGCCATGAGTTTGAGTTATTCACTTTTAGCCGACTGTTTTGTGGACTATTTTGTGTTGCTTTTGGGCTGCGTGTTTTACTACATTTTTGTGAAGTTTTGGAGGAGGAAGGGTGTGGATAAGCACCATATAGATATAGGGTAGTGGGCTGGTCGTTCATCGTAATATTTCCGGGTCGTTTGGCACTACTACGGTGGTGGTTTTGTGTATGGAGAGATTGCGGTGTGTTGGGTTGTTTGGTGATTGTTTCGACTTGTGTGAAGTCATATATAAAGGGAGGTTCATTCTGTTTCATCTTAAAATATGTTATGTTCGAGATATAATAGTTACGACGCTTAAAAGATAACGATTGTGTCGTTTCTCTTATTGTAGATTAAGGAGTCGTGACATTTGCATAGCTTGAGGTTGGGCAGTATATATACAAGGTATGTAAGGCTATTCCTTTCATTCTTTTTCACGACTCTGATTATACATAATGCAATGAACGAGCTTCCAAAGATACTCTACCCTTAGAAGCTAGCAGTACTTACATTGTTTTCCTTCTTATGGAACAATTGATGTTGAGGTTGCTTCCCTTATTCTTATGTTATCAATATTGTTGGTACTTCCCAATTCTTATAGGATTCTTGATGAAGAGTTAGCCATAACGTGTACGGAGAATATCGACCTTACGTCACTCCGAAAAGTTCAGAATATGATTCCAATGAGTCCTACATGCATTATATGTATATATGTATCTATTTTACTCTACAGAGTCGTGCTATAGCTGGCCGGGTACGACACCTATTGTGCAACCACTGATCAGTTGGGTTTTATCGAGCTCCATGTGTCCGGGTATGTTTTACCGAGCCTATTACGGCCGGGTACGATATGATGATGTTACCCACAGAGGGGTATGTTTTAAAAATTTATGTATATATATGTATGTATCATGCATTTCATGTCAGTAGACCTCAATGGTACCCATATGTTAGAGGTTGTATACACTTTATCCCTGTTTATATTACTGTTCTTACTTATACTTTCCTGCCTTACATACTCAGTACTTTATTTGTACTAACGTCCTTTTTATTTGTGGATGATGCATGTCGTGTTGCAGGTCATTATAGATAGGTAGATCCAGCTCCCCCACCACAGTAGGGTTCCTAGTTCAGCGATAATTGGCAAGATACCTTCTCCGGAGTTGCCGTGGTCTTGGTACGCATTTTTGTTAGAGATATTATGCGTATGTCAGGGCCCTGTTCCGGCAATCTTGGTGCTTGGCAAGTATGGCTCGGCTGCTAGTCATGATCCTCCAGTTTGGGTCGTGACTAACTTGGTATCAGAGCAAGTATGTACTAGGGTTTGTCTATGAGTCGTGTCTACTAGAGTCTTGATTATGGATGAGTAGCGCGCCACATTTAT
This sequence comes from Nicotiana paniculata, assembly GCA_005239505.1. Taxonomy (NCBI): domain Eukaryota; kingdom Viridiplantae; phylum Streptophyta; class Magnoliopsida; order Solanales; family Solanaceae; genus Nicotiana; species Nicotiana paniculata. The sequence goes on along the minus strand of ML357977.1, from coordinate 382,903 downwards.
AATCAGGATACTACATGACATTTAGGGTTGTTACCTTCTTCTTGAATCCATATCGTGCATAGAGTTGACTCTTTAGTGTTCGTATCTAATATTAAACTTGGTTTCTTTCAGCGATGCCTTCGACTGGAAGCAAGCGATTAGTAGACGGCTTGATATAGCTTCGGGAGAGGGTACTAGCCAGGAGCCTCAAGCTAGAGAAGGCCAAAGTGAGGCTCAAAGTGAGATGTCGTCTCATACCTCATCTACTTCGTCTCATCCATAGGATATCAAGAGTCATCCAGCACCACCAGTTCCTCTGTGTGGCCCTACAGGCCAGGATATGAGGTACACTTGTTGACTAGCTTGGTAGCGGCCCAGGATCAGAGGTAGAATATCAGTGTTGTTGATAAAGTGGATAGTATGAGAGTTGTTAATTTATTAATCTAGACCCTCCAGTGTTTACCAGGTTAGATCCCAAGGAGGATCCGCTGACTTTTATTGACCAGGTTCATCGTACACTGGGGGTTATGCATGCTACAGATACAGAGGCAGTAGAGTTGTCTTCTTATCGGTTACAAGATTTAACGATTTTCTGGTATGATAGTTGGGAGATATCTAGGGGTCTAAACGCCCTTCCAACTGTGTGGAAGGAATTTTCTGGGGCCTTTCTTTGTCGCTATTTGCCAGTTGAGATACGACGAGCTAGAGCTGATAAGTTCTTGAACCTTAGACAAAGTAATATGAGTGTTTGAGAGTATAGAATGCACTTTGATTCTTTAGCAAGGTATGCTCCCCATATGGTGGCCGAGATGAGTGATAGGGTGCATATGTTCGTGAACGGGTTGGGACCACATCTGATAAATAAGTGCATGACAGCCTCCTTGGTGGAAAGCATGGATATTTCCCGTGTTCAGGCTTATGCCCAAACCCTAGAGGATCCTAAGCGCCAACAAAGGGCAAATAGGGAGCAGGATAAGGGCCAACATAAGCGGGCGAGATTTGTAGGGACTTCTCATGACTTCATAGATAGCGTTAGGCCCCATTCATCGAAGAGTTCAGCGCCAGGTGTAGCTAGTGCTCCTCCACAGTTTCAAAGGCCTTGGTATGATCGATTACCTATTCTGGTCCAAGTCAGAGTTTGCGAGCATCATGCTCTCAACATCATAGGGATACATGTCGGACGAGACCCCCAACACCCCGTTTTGATCAGTGCGGCAAGTCACACTTTGGACTGTGCAGTTGAGGTTATGATGAGTGCTATTCTTGCGGATAGCCTGTCCATATGATGCAGGATTGTCAGAATAGAGAAGGTGGTGATTTTTCTCAGTCAACTGGATCTGTGTCTGGTTCTTCCTCATCAGTTCGACGTCAACACGGGGTTTTCAGCAGTCGACAAGTGTTGGTAGAGGTAGAGGTGTAGTGCCGAGTTCGAGTGGTTCTCAAAATTGAACCTAAGCTCTAGTAGGTTGAAAAGATCTCGAGTCGGCTATGGATGTTGTTACAGGTATATTGTCTGTGTTTTCTTATGATGTATATGTGTTGGTTGATCTGGGATCTACATTATCATATGTTACACCATTTGTGGCTAATGAGTTTGGCGTTGGACCTGAATTGATAAGTAAACCACTTGCGGTATCTACTCCCGTAGGAGATTCTGTGATTTCTAGAAGGGTATATAGAGGTATCAAAGTGATGATTTGTAGTCGTCAAACCTCGGCAAATTTCTTTGAATTAGAAATGGTTGATTTCGACGTGATAATGGGAATGGACTGGTTGGCCTCATGCGATGCAAATGTTGATTGTCGTACGAAGATGGTTAGGTTTCAATTTCCTGATGAACCCGTCATCGAATGGAAAGAGAACATTTTTATGCCGAAAGGTAGGTTTATTCGTACCTTAAGGCAAGGAAGATGATCTCAAAAGGTTACATTTATCATCTCGATCGCGTTAGGAATGAGGAGGCAAAGCCGCCTACTCTACAATCAATCCCCGTGGTCAATGAATATCCAAGTGTTTTCCCAGATGAACTCCTACGCCTTCCTCCTGAATGGGAGATTGAGTTTAGCATTGATGTGTTGCCTGACGCTCAACACATATCTATTCCTCCATACAGGATGGCCCCGGCAGAGTCGCAAGAGTTTAAGGCATAGTTGAAGGACTTGCTGAATAAGGGCTTTATTAGGCCTAGCACTTCACCTTCGGGTGCACCAGTCCGATTTGTGAGGAAGAAAGAGCGGTTGTTAAGGACGTGTATTGATTATCGACAGTTCAATAACTTTATTATAATGAACAAGTACCCAGTTCCAAGAATTGACGATCTGTTTGACCAACTCCAGGGTGCCATGTATTTCTCCAAGACTGACGTATGTTCAGGGTATCATCAGGTGAGGGTTATGGATAAGGATATTCCAAAAACGACCTTTCGGACAAGATATTGGCACTTTGAGTTCGTGGTGATGTCATTAGGGCTAACAAATGCCCCAACAGCTTTTATGGATCTCATGAATACTGTATTCAGACCATATCTTGATGTATTCTCGATCGTATTTATTGATGAACTTTTGGTGTATTATCGTTCGGAGGAGGAACATGCGGGCCACTTGTGGATAGTATTACAGACGCTTGAGGATCGTAAGTTATATGCTAAGCTCTCCATATGTGAATTCTGGCTGAACTCAGTAGCATTCATTGGCCATGTGTTATCTGACGAGGGCATTAGTGTCAACACTCAAAATATCAATACAGTAAAGAATTGGCCGAGACCTACAACACCATCAGAAGTCTGTAGCTTTCTGGGGCTAGCAAGATATTATAGGCGATTTGTAGAACATTTTTCCTCTATATCAGCACCATTGACTAAGTTAACACAGAAAGCTACTAAGTTCTAGTGGTCTGACGCTTGTGAACGAAGTTTTCAGGAGTTAAAGAATCGATTGACATATGCGCTAGTGCTCACACTCCTAGAAGGAACAAAAGGTTATGAGGTATATTGTGATGCCTCGGGTATAGGTTTGGGGTGTGTATTGATGCATCATGGGAAGGTTATTGCTTATGCATCAAAAAAATTGAAGAAGCATGAAAAGAATTACCCGACCCATGAGTTGGAATATGCTGCAGTATTATATGCTTTGAAGATATGGCGGCACTACTTATACAGCGTCCATGTTGAAATCTACACAAATCACAAGAGTTTACAATACATCTTCAAGCAGAAGGAGTTGAATTTGAGGCAGCGTAGATGGCTTGAATTACTGAAAAATTACGATGTCGAGATATTGTACCATCCCGATAAAGCCAATGTTATGGTAGACCCTCTCATTCGTAAGTCAATGGGAAGCTTAGTACACATTGAGGCAGGTAGACAGGGGTTGACAGCTTCATCAGCTAGCCAATATGAGAATTAGATTGTTAGACTCTAATGACGGAGGGGTTACTGTACAGAATACATCGGAATCATTTTTGGTAGCCGAGGTAAAAGCACGGCAATATGAAGATCCTAACTTCGTACGAATGAGAGAGAGCCTTAAACAATGAAAAGTTACAATTTTTGATATCGGAGTAGATGGGGCACGAAGATACCAGAGCCGGTTATGTGTGCCTTATGTTGCGGGGTTGAGAGAGAAGATTATGATTGAGATTCATCAATCCAGATATTCCATCCATCCCGGCTCCACAAAGATGTATCATGATATTAAAGAGCAGTATTGGTGGGATAACATGAAGAAGTCTATCAGAGAGATTTGTAGCCCAGTGTCCTAATTTTCAAAAAGTAAAAATCGAACATCATAAACCTAGTGGATTGGTTCAGAATATAGAGATTCCAACCTAGAAATGGGAGGTGATTAATATGGACTTCATTATTGGATTACCTCGCTCTTATTATAAATTTGACTCCATATGGGTGATAGTTGATCGACTTACAAAATGTGCCCATTTTCTGCCAGTAAAGACAACTTACATAGTTGAAGATTATGCGATGTGGTATATCAAGGAAATTGTTAGGCTTCATGATGTGCCGGTATATATTATATCAGACCGAGGAGCGCAATTTACGGCTAACTTTTGGAGGTATTTTCAGAAAGGTTTAGGAACACAAGTGAATCTCAGCACTACATTTCATCAGCAAACTGACAGATAGGCTGAACGTACCATTCAGACACTTGAAGATATGCTACGAGCATGTGTTCTGGATTTCAAGGGGAATTGGGATGACCATCATCCACTCATAGAATTTTCCTATAATAAGGTACCATTCCAGTATTAAAATTGCCCCGTACGAGGCACTATACGGGAGGAGATGTAGACCACCATTTGGATGGTTCGAAGTCGGTCAAACGAAACTATATGGGTCAGGTTTGATTCGCCAAGCCATTGAGAAAGTGAAACTGATACAAGATCGGCAGAGGACGGTGCAAAGCAGGCAAAAGTCTTATTCTGATGTTCCGCGTTTTCCTAAGGATCTCGCCGATGAAGGGTGTTATGCATTTTGGGAAGAAGGGTATGTTGAGTCCCGGTAATTCTTCGACAAACTGAACAGGTTGCTTATGAGTTAGAATTGCCATCCGAATTGGAATTACTCCCCCCGGTATTCCTTTTGTATATGTTGAGGAAATGTATTGGAGACCCTTCTTGGGTCGTCCCTATCAAATATGTACAAGTTACAGAGGATCTTATCATATGAAGAAGTTCTAGTGGCTATATTAGATCTACAAGTCCACAAGCTGAGAACAAAGGATGTAGCATTCGTCAAATTATTGTGGAGGAACAAGAACAGGGAAGACTACATGGGAATCAGAAGAGGAGATGGAGTATAAATACCCTTACTTGTTCGAGATTCAAGATAACGAGGATGTCGGGGGACGTAGGACACATTAGAAGGTGGAATGGCTCTATGAGGTAAGTAGTAGCTTGAGAATACTCTTCCTTAATACAAAATTGTGACATACAGATAATGTACATATCCATAATGCTTCGCATAGCCTTGTGAGACTATACGTTAGGTTTAACTGCTTGCAAGTTTGGCTAGTATCCGTTTTATAGGGGAAACTCGGCCGGAAATTTCCGTTGGAATCCACGATAAGTTAGGATACCCATAAACCCTTACATTAGAGGATGAATGTTACTAAGGGGGAGGGTGTTACAACCCATATTCATGTACGTTTGTTCATTCCATAAGTTAGTCGACGTAAATCTGAGAAGAGATTATCTTTGAGATGATAAGAAGTTAATACTATTGGTCTTAAATGATACAAGAGTGTATAATGGTGATTAACAAGTATTAGAAGTTAAATGAATCAAGCATTTTGTAACCCGTATTTTTGGGTAAACCTAAGGGTGCTTAATATTCTCAAGAGTTCGTGTTTTAAGGTATTTGAATCATATAATATCCGTATCATAAGTCTTGAATTCAAACGAGTTATGAAATAAATGTCGGCAAAAGTTGTCTCAACTTATATGTTCATAATTTTATTTAAACTTTAGGTCAAATGTTACTAAGTTTTTCTCCCAATTACTGGTTGATCTATCCACAAAATTGAATATCTATGAGTCTAGTTGCCAACACACTAAACTGTTTATTAGTACGACATCAGGGTAGAGAAATATATGTATTGTTGCGAGACTGCACATGCTGCTAGGTGACAAGTAGGCGTGAGAGCCCCAAACGAGGCAATTTCGGGTCGGCCAAAGAGTCCATTTAAAGAATTATCTCCTGCAATATAACCCTCATTATATGTCACAAATAACTAGACCTAAAACCATACAAACTTCCTCCCAAAAATTATCCACAAACTCTAATTGATTTTCTCTCTCTTTCAAGTTCTAATTGGGGGTAAAACCTTGAGTTTGAAGAACCAAGATAAGGGCCGAGTTATCCAACAAGTAAGATAATTTACTGCTCTCTTTCATCCGTTGTTTCTGTTGTAAATTCATGGTAATTCGTTCTATAATTGTAAGAACTCAAGGGACAATGATCGGAAGCCGTGAGTTCGAGTTATTCACTTTTAGCGGGCTATTTTGTGGACTGATTTGTGTTGTTGTTGGGCTGTGATGTTTAGCTTAAAGTATATATATTTATATGCATATCGCCTCATATTTTACTTTTGTTTTGTGAATTTTGGATGTTAATTGTGATGGTTTATATTAATTTGAAGGTTTTTATGTATAGGAATGATTCGGGAGCAATTGGGGGCGAAACGTGCAAAACTAGAACCAAAACAAACAAAATCGGACGAAATGGGCATTTGGGTGCCACAGGCAGCGCCTTGAGCCACCTGTGACGCTGGAGCCAGTGATCAATTTAGAGGCAGCGCCCTGGTGGGCGTCTGGCACTGTGCAGGGCGCCGGTGGGGGAGAATTTTTTTATTTTGCTCGGACATGGGTTATTCAGCCCTACACCTACGCAACACATATAAAAGCAATATTAAACATATTTTTGAGGGGATTGACACCACTTTGGAGGAAAAACACACACGGGATCATTAGGAACCAGAGAATTCTCAGTTTTTCTTTATCTTATTCTAGTATCTTATATTTATTCAACACTTATGCAATTGTTTGAGTACATCATGAGTGGCTAACCACCCATTGCTCTGTGCTTGTGATTTAGCCATTAATATTGTTGTTTAACGTAAGCTTGACCTTTATTATAATTCACCAATATATGGTTCTTTCTTCAATTATGTGTTTAATTGGTTAATTGTTTGGCCAACAGTTAGGTTCTAACCCTTAAGGGTGGTCGATTTGTGGTTAAGATAGGAATGTACCTAGTCACCGTGCTTAACTAAATATAATAATCTTAATGCATTCTTAATAGATTAATTTCATAGGAATATAGGCATATTTTTAATAGGCGAGTAGTACTTCGGGAGAAGACTATGAGAGCAATTATCGATTATTTATCAATCATGAGTGAATTATATGAAAGGGAGAGTTAATTAGAACACAATATGAATGGTGAATTGATCACAACCCTAAAATATTTGTCTTTACTGAATACATAACAATCAACTCGTTACTTGATAATTTAGTCATTACTTAGTATCATAGTATAATATAATCATACTATTGGGTTTTTAATTTGGATTGATTGAATAACAATTTTAGTAATTTAGTGAGTAGTTTATACAGGTCTCTGTGGGTTCGACACTCGACTTATCAATTTATTACTTGTACGACCACATATATTTGCGTGTGTGTTTGGGAGCAACAAGTTTTTGGTGCCATTGCCGGGGACTTAGAAATTGACTACTTTCTAGTTTTTTTTTGCTTTAATTTTTTATTTTGTCTAGTCTAACGTTACTTGATTGTTGCTCTAATCTCAGGAGCTTTAATTGAATGCGTAGGGTCAGAAGCCAGGACAGACTCAACGGCTTTGACCCCGAACCTGAGAGAATATTTCATAGGATGTTTAGGGAAGCAAGGGATACAAATAATATTCAGGCACTCATTCAATTTCCTGTGAATATGGGAGATGAGCAACATATGGTTGTTCAAGAGGTGGCGATGCCCAGCATTGCTAATGTTACCTCCAGCATCGTGAAGCCCAGAATCACTGGGAACTTTGAGCTGAAACAGAGCATGATCCAGCTACTTCATGCAAATGGGCAGTTTATGGGTCTTCCACATCAGGATCCACAGTAGCATATTCTGAACTTTCTGGAGATTAGTGATACTTATATCGCTAACGGTGGTCACTCCAGATTATTTGAGGCTCACATTTTTTCCATTCTCTCTGTTCGGGGCCAGTCCGAGTGGGTGACTCTCAATAGCGGTCCTAGTGAGTTCAAAAGTTAAGAATGCAGCGTATAAGGATTTCAAGTAGCAGTATGATCGAGAATCGAGCTTTCACAGAGTAACTTTTGAGAAAAATGAGGATGGTGGGGATGTTCTATGTTATGTTTCAGCATACAAGATAATATTGGAGGAGTGAGAGAAATAGACTCATGATTGAAGAAAAGATTATCAGAAGGGTAAGAGACGGGTTGCGGGATTTGGGCAGCATAGTCTCGTGAATCAAGGTCACTTGGGATGAGTGAGGGTTGAGTTTGGTATGGGTTGAATGAAGTTGTTATTATTCCTGAGGAAATTGATGGTGATTGAAAGAAGATAGATTGATTTTCCATGGTTGAAATGGCACATTTGCGGTAGTGATCAGTTCCTTTGATGTTATTTAGTTATGCATGTGGTTTGTGCCGGTGTATGCGGGGCTTGTCATCCGTCGTAATGGATCTCATGTGGGAGCATTTGAGTGCTATGGCCTGTCGGGTGTAGGCAAACCCTGGAAGGGTTATGGTGGTATAGACTACTACTTAAGGATTTTCCTGATTGGGTGATAATGGGAATTCACTCGTGTGTTGAGATGGTACTCTTGAGTTGAGTCAAGTAAAAAGTTTCTATATGATGAAGTGATCACCCTATTGGTGGTTTGGAAGTTCTGATGGAATTCTTGCGCTGCCTCATATTGGCATGTTAGGTGCGGCAAGCAGTATGTAACTAGGAGTAAGAATCAAGATTTAGCTCCGATATTTATAAGGATGTCATGAGCTTGGAAGATCAAGACAAAGTGATTTGAAAGTTCAGAGTAAGTTGGTGTTATCATTAGTGTCACTTGCGATTGGTATTCGGTGAAGGAGGCTTTGTACTTATCCTGGGTTCTCGATGTGTTTTGCGGCCTTAGTGTGGTTGGTGTTATGGATGGGCAGACTTGTTGCCTTGTGGAGAAGGTCGTGGAAGCATGACTGTGAAAAGATTGTGTAAAGTGTGACATGTAGTAACTTGATGGATTTCGGATTTGGACTGAGTATGAAGAAGTGGAATATTGCTTAATTCCAATGAGTGTTATATGTGTATATATATATATATATATATATATATATATATGTATGTATTTATTTTATTCTACCGAGTCGCGCTATAGTCGGCTGGGTACGTCGTCTTTTGTGCAATGATCAATTGGGTTTTACCGAGCTCCACGTGGCCGGGTACGTCTCCTTTCTAACTTGGTGAGGTTGAATCGTCCCCCCTAGGAGAATTAATTCAGTACATGTTATTATCTTCGGGGGCTACGTACGCACGAGGTGACAGGAGTCCGTGCGTAGCTACTATTATGCCATGTTCGGGTAGCCTAGGACCCACTAGCATGTTTTATGTGTGTACCTGTAACCCTGCCTGTAATATTAAACTGCATATATGACCGAAACGTAATTGAATGTTTAAAGGAAAGCTAGAGTTCATATTGTTAACATTCTAAAAAGAGAACTGTTTCCGATGTGAATATATGTGACCTGGACTGGGTTGTATCATGGAGTATCACTAAACTTGACAAATGAGTTTCAATAACAATGATTTCAAAACCAATATTTCATGTTTCTTTTAATAAAGATTTTACCACTTTCATGAGAAAAACTATTTTCTTGATAAAATATGAATTTATTATGTGGATATGTGTAACTTTGGGTGCCTGAGTCGCTAGAATTATTCGCGAGCAAGAAGACCCTGTATTTGTGTACGTATTCGTATGAGCACGTGAGTCGCATTTATGATTCACGAGCAAGCTAGCCGTACTATGCTTACCGCGTCGCATGATCGATTCGCGAGCGGGGCAGATAGATGCATCTATGGTTCGAGCCGGTCGACCCCTCGGCGCTGCACAGTTTATTATTGTTGGTCTGCGCCGTTCAACCCACGACATTGCCTGCGCATGATATTTGTTGCGTAGTTGCTATGATATTTGCCTGATTACTGGTCTGAAATGTTAAATTGTCGATTGAAATGACAATGATTTAAAGTTATTAAAAAGACTTTTGGAAGAAGTTGTTCCTTCCGTTCATTTATTATTATTTGATTAAATCACCATGTTGATTAATTGTTAATATGACGAAGATATGAAGTGTTAAATGTGAACGGAGTTGTAAGATATTTAAATCTTGTTTTATATATTGCCTATGATGAACCATGCATAGTGTCACTCTTGAATATTTTAAATGGACCTTTAGTAAGTGTCTAAATCGACATGTCGTCACTACCTCTCTGAGGTTAGGCGGGCAACTTACTGAGTACACGTTGTTTTGGTACTCAACCTAGACTTGTTGTGCATTTTGTTTCACAAGTACCTACATAGCACAATGGTTGATAACTTGGACGGGCTGCATTCATCCGGGGGCGCTCCGCATCTGACAGAGTCTCCCTCCTACTGTATTATTTTTATTTTAAATCCCTTGTCCAAATTGTATTTCAGACAAGCTTTGTAGTATTTGTAAAATTCTTAGAAGTTGCTCGTGTACTTGTGACACTAGGTTCTGGATATGTATTGGGATATTTGCTTAAGTGAAATCTTTAGATCACTGTTTTTAAATGAAATAATTCTAGTTGCTGTCGTATTTTAATTTACGAAAATTTATTCATTTGATTTTAAAATGCAAGGAAAGGTAACAGTTTCGAAAATGTTAAAACATGAATGTATTTCAACTAATTAAGGATTTGGCTTTCCTGACAGTGGTGTCCGGCGCCATCACGACCTATGGATTTTGGGTCGTGACAACACGGTATTAGAGCGCTAGGTTCCCGTAGGTCTTACGAGTCATGAGCAAGTCTAGTAGAGTCTTGCGGATCGGTACAAAGACGTCTATATTTATCTTTGAGAGGCTATGGGGATGTTAGGAGTACTTCCCTTCTTGATTCTTCATCATGCGAGTTGGTTCCTTTGAGGCTTGTGCCTATGTTCATTCCTAGTCAATCTTACGCGTCGCGAAACGCTTGTTATGGGTCAGGAATTTGAGGAATGGAAATGGTGCTATGAATGTAATTCGAGATGCTTCCATGTGTAAATGGTCGTGCATGTTGTTATGGCCTTGTGAAAGGGTAATATGTTGTTTTCAACTCAATAGCTATGTTTCTAGGAGCCTTAAGGTTGTGCTTGGGTAGTGATGATGGTTGCAATTGATTTTCGCGCGGTGTCGATATGATGATAGAACATTTGCCCGTATGTTGGGAGAGATGAATGATTTGAAGGGAGGTGTCCTCAGAGCGTGATTTTGAGATTTTAGTGCTTTTGTGCCGGCAGAGGAATGGCATTTTGGGTTATGAATTGTCCGGCTGGGGTTGATAAGGTAGTAAGACATGGTTTCTTCAGGTGAGATGGGATATGGACCTATGACGTGTAGTCATCGTCATTGATCGAGTGGAATGTGTTGGGTTTGGTGGTGCTATGGTTTCTTCGGTTGCGTGGGGTCAGAGTGTTGAGAAGAAGTATTGAATAAAATGGTTGGCAGAGAACGTGAGGTGTGGTGGTTCAGTACCAGATAAATGTTGATAACGAACGGAACTAGAGAAACATAATATTTGGAGAGCTTGAAGTTGTGGGGATCTGCTGGTTTGGGAGTTATAAAGAATGCTTCTGGAATGAGGCTAGGCGGTGGTTCCATTTCTAGGAGGCCAGGTGTAAGAAGCAGAAGTCGAGGAGTCGCAAAGTGGGGGAGGGGTAGCACAACTTGTAATTTGGAGATATTGTCGCAAATTTAATGGATGTCCATGAGGAGCAGACGAACTACTAAGCTGGTAAATGAAGCACGACGTAGGATGGGGTATTGAAGACGCAAGGAGCGTGCATTTCAGCATCGTTGGAAGGTGTCCGCGGGTGATTTCCACAGGTGGGTTGCCTTCTGGGTATAGGTTAGCAATGGCGGGGCTGGTAGGTTCTGTGAGGGTTCCCTAGTGGCTAGTCAGTAGGAGATAGAACGTGTCAATGATGCAAGAGAATTCGAGTATCTAGGGAGTGCTAGCAAGAGAATTTGGAAGAATTGGATGGATTGGTTGAGCAATATCGTGTTATCAAAAGAGGAAGGATCTTAGCAGGGTCTAGAGTGGTGCAAGGAGTAGCTTCGGGATAAGTGGGGGAGTCCCACCATCTGCAGTTAGGATGTAGGGTTGTCTTCGCATGGGGTTGAGGATTTTCGGCGTGTTGGCAAGTTATTCCAGCTAAGGTAAAAGGAGTAAAATGGTAATTGTGCGTGGGATTTGATGAATTTGTGCAAAAGTTGGCCCTGTCGGATCAGGGTTAGGCTTTGGAAGATTCAGAATTTATGCTTAAGGCATGGGCGAGTTGTAAGGATAGTAACTCAGTCACGAGTTTCATTGAAAAAGGTGTTCCTGTGCTACGAGAGACTTGCAGTTGATTGTATTCGGGGCCAGTAAGAGTGGGTGACTCTCAATAGCGGTCCTAGTGAGTTCAAAAGTTAAGAATGCAGCGTATAAGGATTTCAGGCAGCAGTATGATCTAGAATCGAACTTTCATAGAGTAACTTTTGAGAAAAAGAAGGATGGTGGGGATGTTCTATGTTATGTTTCGGCATACAAGATAATATTGGAGGAGTGAGAGAAATAGACTCCGATTTGAAGAAAATATTATCAGAAGGGAAAGAGACGGGTTGCGGGATTTGGGCAGCATAGTCTCGTGAATCAAGGTCACTCGGGATGAGTGAGGGTTGAGTTTGCTATGGGTTGAATGAATTTGTTATTATTCCTGAGGAAATTGATGGTGATTGAAAGAAGATATATTGATTTTCCATGGTTGAAATGGCACATTTGCGGTAGTGATCGGTTCCTTTGATGTGATTTAGTTATGCATGTGGTTTGTGCCGATGTGTGAGGGGCTTGTCGGCCGTCGTAACGGATCTCATGTGGGAGCATTTGAGTGCTACGGCCTGTCAGGTGTAGGCAAACCCCGGAAGGGTTATGGTGGTATAGACTACTACTTAAGGATTTGCATGATTGGGTGATAATGGGAATTCACTCGTGTGTTGAGATGGTACTCTTGAATTGAGTCAAGTAAAAAGTTTCCATATGATGAAGTGACCACTCTATTGGTTGTTCAGAAGTTGTGATGGAATTCTTGCGCTGCCTCGTATTGGCATGTTAGGTGCGGCAAACAGTATGTAACTAGGAGTAAGAATCAAGATTTAGGTCCGATATTTATAAGGATGTCATGAGCTTGGAAGATCAAGACAAAGTGATTTGAAAGTTCAGAGTAAGATGGTGTTATCATTAGTGTCACTTGAGATCTGTATTCGGTGGACGAGGCTTTGTACCTTTGTCCTAGGTTCTCGATGTGTTTTGCGGCCTTAGTGTGGTCGGTGTTATTGTTGGGCAAACTTGTTGCCTCCTGTGGAAGATCGTGGAAGCATGACCGCAAAAATATTGTGTAAAATGTGACATGTAGTAACTTGATGGATTTCAGATTTGGACTGAGTATGAAGAAGTGCAATATTGCTTAATTTAGAATTTACGCATGGAGGGCGTTCGGTTCAGTTGATTATGGATTATGGGGTGTTAGTGCCGGTGATGATGGTCGTTCTCGTGTATTATGAGAAAAGTGGGTTAATGTGGACCACAGGTAAGAGCTAATAGCTAAGTTTGGTGCGAGCAAGGTGGCTCGATGTTTGTGGATGGATTTAAATATGATTATGGTCTCCGTGTGACCCACGCATGTTCCTTTCCGTAGAGCACTTTTCATGGAAAGGTATTAGAACAACGGGTGTTGTTTCGTCTTCATCGATTTATGTGTTATTGTGATTGTGTCGTACGAGTTGTAAAATGGCTACATAATTTCTTATGAGTTGAGGTCCCGCGTAGCAGGGATGTTATGTGAGCAGGACAACTCTTAAGATCCAGAGTATATATATATATATATATATATATATATATATATATATATATATCGCACCTCAGTTGTGCTTGAGTTTGGTAGCCTATGGCTTTATCAGTCTCCCCAAGATGGTATTATGCACTTAGCGTGCTGGTGAACGATATTTAGTAATTCGTAATAGTGAGAAAATATGCTCCGTATATATATCTTCTTATGTAAATTTTATGTGCTGATCGGGTGGCACGTCGCCACAAGTATGATATTCGGATCGGGTTGCATGCCGCAACAGTGTGATGATTATAATGGTGAATATCTATTTATTTTCTTTTGTTTTATTTTCTATTTTCTGGTACGAATTCATATTAGTGAGTGAGCTGAATAGTTCCGTCCTGAGTCGTTTCTTATTGTCATGTTCGAGTTATGTCCTGTTGGGCGATGCGGTATCATGTGAGGCTGTTAGCCAAGTTCGGGGTGATTGACTGTCTGAGCAGTTCATGTTGGGTGAGACGACATTATCGGACCAGGGATCAATACGATAAGGTTATGTGAAGTGTATATTAAAGAACAAATACCATTATTCAGGTTCATAATGAAGTGATGATTCTAGTCAAGATGAGGTATTCAAGGATTTGTTAACTCTACAGTTGAGTATGAATTTCATCACATTTCCTCCGTTGTGGTGGCACCGTCAGCATTATAGCAAGGTGTATGTGTATTTGTTACGAGGTGCATTGGGAGCGTCAGATTCGTGGACCTTGGCTAATAAGGTTCAAGGAGCGTTGTTGTGGTCAGACGATGAGTTATGCGGTGCATGGTGCCGATTCAACAAGGGTATGTAGTTATGATCTGGTATATCATGTGCTAGTTGATGTAGTACTTATATATTGAAACTAGGCCTGGCTAGAGAAATTTCAGGTGTTTGAGTGAATTCTCAGCTTATTATATGGATAAAGAAGAAATCTCCAGATTTGATCAAGCTATTGTGCTTGACTGGGTTGTGGTACCACGGGCGGGTGCTCGAGATGTTAAACAGTGATTTCAGGTAACTCCAGAGCAGTTCTTAGCACGTTCGAGGACAAAATGTTGGTTTAAGTAAGGGAGAATGTAACGACCCGACCGATAGTTTTGAGCTCTAGCGTGTCATTCAGCGGGTTGAAGTCCTGAGCAGCTCCGTTTTAGGTATTACGACCTGTGGGCATGGTCGGGATTGAATTCTAAGAAGTTTAAAATTGATTTGGAAAGATAATTCTCATTTCAGAAGCCTTAAGTTGAAGAAATCAACTAAGATGTAATTTTGAGTAAACGATCTCCGAATTAGGATTTGAAGGTTCTAGCATGTTCGTATGATGATTTCGGACTTGGATGTATGTCCGGATCGGGTTTTGGATAACCGGGGAGTGTTTCGGCGTATATTATGGAAGTTAGCATTTTAGAAGGATTTCATGAATTTGGGGTTGAAGTTCTTATCAATGAGGTTGATGTCCGTTTGGGATTTCGAGTGTGGGAATAGCTCCGTATAGTGATTCTGGAATTAGGAGAACGATCAGAAGTGAATTTGGATGTCCGTTGGTCATTTTGGAGTCATTTGGCTAAAGATGGAAATTTGAAGGTTTTTGGGAAATCCTACCAGAAGTGGAAATTTTGATATTGAGGTCGGAATGCGATTCCAGAAGTTGGAACAGGTCCGTAATGTTGAATATGACTTGTGCGCAAAATTTTCGTCAATCGGACGTGATTTCATAGGTTTCGGCATCGGATGTAGAAGTTTGAAATTCTATATTCTTAAAGAATTGGATTTCCGTGTTGTCTTTTGGGATAAGATGGTATGATTTAACGGGGTCTCTGGTATCATCTGCTAAGATGGGAAAAGGGCTGAAGCTACAGTCATCTGGTGTAACCGCACCTGCGAGTCTTTGACCGTAGGTGCGAGATTTGAGTCTGGAGCTGAGGGACCGCAGGTCCGCGAGTTTGATTGCACCTGCGGTATCGCAAGTGCGAAGAGGGATCACAGGAGCAAGAGTTGCTGGGCTGTGTCAGAGCTGCACCTGCGATGGAATTTCCACAGGTGCGGAGCCGCAGGAGCGGCTATTGGACCGCAGGTGCGAAAAGATGCCTGGGCAAAATGTTTTAAAATCGGGTTTATGTCATTTCTCTCTCATTTTTCATTTTGCTGAGACGATTTTTGGAGAGCTTTTCAAGGGAGATTTCATCAGGGATCAGAGGTAAGTTGTTTCTACTTGTTTCTAAGGTTAAATACAAGATTGATGCATAATTTGATATGGGAAATTAGGGTTTTTGAAGAAAAACCTAGAAAATGTAAATTTTGATTTTTAGCCACAAATTGAGCATGAATATTGAGTAAATTATATATTTGAGTTGGTAAGGCTATGGGTAGGATATATCTTCGAGAAATTTCAAATTTTCAGGCCCGTGGGCCCGTGGACTTTTTGGTCATTTCTCCGAGCGTGGTCGGGAAGTATATAACCTGAATTTGTTGTGAGTATTAGGACAGATTTTCATCTCTTTGCCGTTATGTGGTAGTTTCAGAGCGTTGTGCGTCCGTTGGAGTTGTCGGAAGGGCTTGGAGGTCGGGTATGGAAATTTCGGAGTGAGGTAAGTCTCCCTTCTAACTTTATGAGGGGGAATCGTCCCCTAGGTGAATTTATTCAGTACATGCTATTATCTTCGGGGGCTACGTACGCATGCGGTGACGAGATTCCGTGCGTAGCTACTATTATGCCATGTTCGGGTAGCCTAGGACCCACTAGCATGCTTTATGTGTGTACCTGTAACCCTGCCTGTAATATTAAACTAATGATATTACAATTGGTCAAGCATATCATCTAAATGAGGAATAAGACGGCGATACTTTACCATTATTTTATTAATGGCGCGACAGTCCACTCACATCCTCCAAGTGCCATCCTTCTTTGGCACCAAAAGCACGGGCACAGAACATAGGCTCATGCTTTCTCTTACAAGTCCCTTATCATGCAGCTCCTCTACTTGTCTTTGTAATTATTTTGTTTCTTCTGGATTGTTCCTATAAGCGGGCCTATTAGGAATTTGTGATACTGGCACAAAATCAATTTGATGCTCTATTCCTCTTAAAGGTGGTAAACCTTTAGGAAGATCCTCGGGAAAAACATCTTTAAAATCCTGCAAAAAGATCAGAAATAACACTAGGCAAAGGGGATGTTAGTTAATCATTATTAAAAAGAACTTCCTTAAAAGTGAGCAAGATAATAGTTAGCCCCTTTTTTTTGCAATTAAACACTCTTTGGCTTTTGCAAGGCTCACTTTCTTTTTAATCTTAGCCTATTTCCTCTCACCAATACTCTCTTTTTTTCCACTCTTCCCCACCTTTTCCTTTCTCTCTTTGCTGCCCTCTCTCTCCTCACACCTCAATTTTTCTTTCCTTTTAGTCTCTTATTTTGGTCCCTCCCCTTGTTTCCCCATTGATTCTTTTATCTTTTTTTTATCTTCATACACTTGGGAAGGAGTTAAAGGTGGAAGAATGTATTTATTTCCATTATGCACAAGAGAGAATCTATCCCCCCCCCCCCCATCGTGAAAAGCACTCCTATCATACTGCCATGGGCGCCACAACAAGATATGACAAGCTTGCATGGGCACCATATCACATAGAATTTCGTCAGCGTACCTTCCAATCTTGAAGGAAACCATGCATTGCTTATTCACCTTTACCTCTCCACTATTATTGAACCATTGCAACCTATAAGGTCTAGGGTGCTTTGTCCATTCCAAACCTAACGTTTCCACCAAATATGCACTCACAACATTAGCACAACTCCCATTATCAATTTTCATAGAACAAATGTTATCTTTAATCTAACACCGGGCATGGAATATTTTTTCCCTTTGTTCTTCATTAGAGTGACCCAAATAATATGCATAAGCCTCCTAACCAAAAAATTCACCCCACTATTAATGTACTACATATCTTCTCCTTCTTCACCCTCTACAAAGTTTTCTTCTTGTTGTTTACTTGGTTCACTTTTTTTGACTCTCATATGCCCCATCCTCTTTAATTAGAATGTTTTTTCTACTTTGGCATTCAGAAGCCTTATGCCCTCTACCTTGACACTCTATGCATTGAATAGAAGTAGTAGAAGTAGAAGTTTTTTGCATAAAAGGCTTACCCCCATCCTTGGGTTCTAATTTTCTCCTGCCCTTGTCGTCATGGAATTTAAGAGTAGGTGTCTCCTAACATTTCGGCCATTGCTTCTTCGGAATAGTAGTTGGCCGGCTTCTCCATGAGATAGATTGTTGTCTCCTTTTGTTTTGTCTTTCTACCTTTACAACTAATTCAACTAACTCGTCTAAATTATATATTGTTGTAATTCGACTACATCAGCTATTTCCTTATTTAAACCATTCAAAAACCTAGCCATTGTAGCCACCTCTTCCTCCACACAATTAACTTGGATCATAGACATATCCATAGCCTTAAAGTACTCATCTACAGAAATAGACCCTTGCCCCAAAGTTTTAAGATGTTGTTGTAGATCTCTTTGAAAGTGTGATGGCATAAATCTCTTCCGCATTACCCTTTTCATCTCAGCCCACGTAGCAACATGTGCTTGTCCTTCTTGCAGTCTGTCCCTAGAAAGCTTTTTCCACCAGATTGCTGCATAGTAAGAAAACTCAACAGTAGCAAGTTTAACCTTCTTACCCTCAGAATAGTTATGGCAGTCAAAGATGGCTTCAACTTTTCTCCAGCAATCAAGGTACAAGTCTGGATTTCTTGTTCCCTTGACATATGACATCTTCATCTTTATACTACTCATATTATTATCCTATAGTCTTCCTCTTTGTCCCCTCCTATCTATTCCTACCCTCTCAAAGTCAATATCATAATTAAATTCGTCGATAGGGTTTTCTTAATTTACAATGGCAGCAGGGGGTACATTTCTCCTAGCTTGGGGTCTAGCGTTATTTCCCATACGAAGTTCAGCTATTGTAATATTTTGCTCAGCAATGGTGTCCCTCATCTCTTGGAATTGCAAATTCCACCTTTAAAATTGTTGGTGCATAACTTGCAAGGTAAAATCATTCCTTCCTTTGATTTTTTCTTCTTGAAGAACACTTTGTTCATCATCACTAGTTGTACGAGACATTTTGAACAAAGCAATACATACATATATATATCAATTTGGCTTTTTCCCTCTGATGTTCTCACCTCTCTTGCCTTTTTCCACTCACTGCAACTCTTGGTCGTTATTCTTTAGATTTATTAATAAACATTACTAGTCACAACTCTTAGTGATAAGAATATGGAGTTTACAAAAAGAAAGAAAAGGAATGACCAAACCTAGTAAGAATAGGAATTGGTTAGTAGAAAAAAAAAAGGAAAGAAATCTAGGAAACCTAAAACCCACAAGAATAAGGAAAGAAGTTTCCTTAATATTTAAGAACAAGGACCCCTCTTCTTGTTTTCTTTATTGACCTGGAAACCAAATAATACTTGAATTCTAAAATAGTAATGTGCTAAGACTTTTTTTTTTGGGGCTGATTGTTTTTATTTTATTTTTTCTCAAGAACCTCCTAAGATTATCAAGGTTGAAATCTTGATCAGCCTATGCTCTGATACCACTTGATAACAACATGATAGGGGTCCAAGAATTACTAAAGAAAAAATCAAGAAACGTGCGGAAGCTAAAAGAAAATAAAGAAACAAAAAAAGACGGAAAATTAAAGATAGGTTGAATTCAAGAAAGAGTTTCTTGAATTCAAGAAGTCTATTCTTGAAGTTGAATCCTAAGAACAACAATTCGCTAACAAAGAACTAATCGCCTTTGGTAGAGAATTAAAAACAAGAAATAGATTTTCAAACTCGACCCTTTAGAATAACAAGAACAACAATAAGCCTAAACTTATCACCTTTCTTGAATACCTAGCAGTGATCTAAGATTTCGAAAAGATTTTAATCTTACCACCATAACTTGAGTCGTGAAGGTTGAACAATGAATCCAAGAGTAGCCATACACGAGTGCAAGAAAAGTCTCACAATTTTTATTGATATTAATCTAAGTCTAAAATCAAGAAGATACCCCTTTATATAGGGAGGGGGTCACGAAATTCTACCTAAAATTTAAGTAAATAAAGTCCTAAACTACTTTGGACAACAAGTCCAACTACCATAAGAAAAGGTAAAACTCTAGGAAATAAAAACCAAGTCAATATTGGAAAGTAATTCCAATAATCTTAGGAAAATAAAAACATAACCTTAACTGCCTAGGAAAGGATCAAATATGTCCTAACAAACTAGGAAATAAAATAAGGAATTTTAACTCTCCGTCCTATGTCTTGGCCGGCCCTCCTTGAGTTACTTTATGGTGATTTAGACGCCTAATTTAGGCCCTCTTTGACTGGTGTTTGGACCCCAATCTACCTCTGCTTGGATTTAGACTTGGACTATGAAATGAATATAACACTTAGCTAAATCATCTCCATAATTCTTGAGTTTTTCTTCCACCATTAGTGCCTTCCTGATCTCCCATTGAAGCCCAACAATCTTGTCTTGCTTCTCCTTAGCTTGAGACCTTGTGAATTGCCTTCTTGGTGCTTCTAAAGCTTTATCCTTGTCCGTTGAGCTATCAATATGCATTTTTTTTTATAGATATTATGGGTATGTCGGGGCCCTTTTCAGGCAATTTTGCATCACTTATGCTCATTTAGAGGCTCATAGAGAGGTGTCGACTCATGTATAGTTTAATATGCCGTGTTGGCTAATTTTTGTTGTATAGTCTTTCATGGCAGAGTTGTAGCTCGTACCTTATATGTAGTTTCTTATCAGTCTTGTCATCCTATGTGATGTATGTTCATGCCATTATCTTTCATTGTTGATTCTTCTTGATCCATATCTACCATTTATATTGATCTTGCCAGCCCTTAAAAATAATAAAGAAGGTTAGATAAAATGTACGTTGGTGCTCGGCAAGTATGGCTCCGGTGCAAGTCATAATCCTCCAGTTTGGGACGTGACAAAGTTTTTCTCTCCTAGGCATATAGATACTCATGGGGATGAAATATTGGCTTTCAAGCAAGAGCCCAATGAACATTTTCATGAAATTTTGGAGCGGTACCACATAATGATGAAGGAGTGCCCGGACAATGATATGAACGATAACATGATCGAACACACTTTCTACCATGGTATTTGTATTGTTAAAAAGGAGTTTAACATGTAAGCCAACCTTTCTACCATGGTATTTGAAGAGACACAGTTCAATAAACCCACGAACTTATCAGCCACGGGAAGTCCAATTTGATGAAAACGGGAGAGAGGCACCGTTAGAATGAATCTGGACAAAGCCACGGTCAGATTCACGAACCCACAATTGATTACTCGAACGTTATGTAACTGAACCCATATTTACCGGTATCCTTTGTAACGCCTCATTAATGTCATAATTAGTCATTAATGAGTAACCGTAGCAGCAGTTGTACGTTATAAGAATCTCCTATATAAGGGAGGGGAATACAGCTTGTAAAGGCATCTGATTCTTGAAATACAATCAACTTCGATCTTTTATTTCAATAATATTGTCTATTATTCATTTTTCCATTATCTCGATTATCAGTAACCCGCATTCATCTTGATAATAAGCTTTAGTCAAAGGGTCTAATTCTTTGGTTACACAAATTGGTTACGTTACCGGGAATCTGATAATCTTTGTTTACTTTCCAAGTGATATCCTTTGAATTATGTCAAACCCCAACGACAAAAGCCAAAAGAAGTGAAACCCCAGTTCCATCACCTTTAGGAACTCCACGTGGTTCAAGGGAACAATCCCTAGAAAGATTCAATAACAATCATTGTAATAATGATCAAACTGTGGAACAAGATCATGTAAAGCAAATGATTGCAGAGTATGTGAGCCAAGCATTGCAGGAAGAGTAGATACTCCTAATGAATTTCTCGAGACGAGACCAGGTATATCTAATAACTCAAAATTACAAAATTTACTGTTAACCATGCAGAAACAGATGAAGGAGCAGAACCATCGCATCGAACAAATTCCTGGGGTACCACCTGTTATCAAAGGCACCAATGTTGATAGATATACTCAACAACCGTGGAAGCCTAGTGAGGCACCTTTGCCTATGCCCAAGAAGTTTAAAATGACTGATGTTCCCAAATATGATGGAACAACTGACCTACGTGACCATGTGACTGCTTTCACAACTGGGGTAAAAGACAACGACTTAACGAAACAAGAGATTGAATCAGTCCTTGTCAAAAAATTTAGGGAAACACTTACCAAAGGGGCTCTAACCTGGTATTCTCTTCTCCCTGAAAATTCTATTGATTTTTTTGCTGAGCTTGCTGATTCATTTATAAAAGCACACTCTGGTGCACAAAAAGTTGAGAAAAGAATGGAAGACATATTCAAAATAAAACAAGGAGACACAGAACTACTGCGTGAGTTTGTAGATAAGTTTCAACTAGAAAGAATGCAGTTACCCAGGGTGCCTAATAATTGGGCAGACATGGCATTTGTAAGCAATTTGAATGATCAAAGCTCAGAAGCCAACATGCGACTTAAGGAGAATCTAAGAGAATGCCCCGCCACAACATGAAACGATGTATATAACAGGTATAGTACTAAACTCAGAATAGAAGAAGATAGCATTGCTCGTTTGAGAGATGATGATCATTCCATATCAAAACGACCTCAATCATCTAGAAGATCAGGTACAAAAAGGTACGATCCTTACTTAGGACCATCGGGATGCGATATCCTCCCCAGATTCGAAAACACTAGGTCGGACTATAGACTACAAGGAAGAGATGTAATCTCACCCTCATCTAGATCTAGAAAAGATCGAGATGAACGACCTAGAGGTAGTACTCAAATTGGGGATCATACCTTTAATGTAAGTACTACTGAACTTTTCTCAATATTGAAGAACATGGGAGACAAGGTTAAATGGCCCAAAGAGATGCGGTCAAATCCAAGTAGAAGAACCTAGATCACTGGTGTGAATTTCACAACGATCATGGGCATAAAACTGCGGATTGCAGATTTCTACAAGGAGAAGTAGAAAATTTGTTAAAATAAGGCTATGTAACAAACAATTTTAGTGATAAAGGTAAATAGGCATACATGAGGAACATGCAGGATCCCCCAAAGCCTCCATCTCCAAAACGAACTATAAACGTAATACACGGCGGTGATGAAGTAAACAAAGTGATTTGCCAAACAACCATAAAGTTCACAATTACACACGGGAAACGTGCTCGTGGAGAGTACGATATAAATTTTGATGATGTAGATAACATCGGATTAATGCTTCCGCACAATGATGCTCTGGTAATATCTCTACTTATTCATGACACTAACGTGAAAAGAGTGTTGATTGATCAAGGTAGTTCAATCAATATCATTTTGCTAAGAGTCGTGGAAGAAATGCTACTAGGGAATCATGTAATCCCAAAAGCACGTGCCATATCCGGGCTTGATAAATCTACGGTTATAACAAAAGGAAAAATTAAGCTTAACACCTATGATGAGGGGCTGACCAAAAGAGCTAGTTTCCAAGTAATTGATACTCACATGGCTTATAACATGACCATTGGAAGACCATGGATCCACGACATGAAAGCGATACCCTCCATGTTGCATCAGGTAATTAAATTTACCTCTGAATGGGGGATTCAACGAATCAAAAGAGATCAGCAGACGACAAAAAATATAAATTATGTGGTATACTTCAACAAGAAAATAGAAGTGGAAGAATTACGAGAGAATGAAATCTCACAAAAAGGTAACACCGCCTAAACAAACATGGAAAATATTTCTGCCCAAATAGGTACGGAAGATATTATTGCTAAAACAGGCACGAAAGAAAATACTTACGAGTAGAAGAGTAAAGTTACCACGGAAGGTGTACTATACCATACTGATGCGGATTCCAGACCGGACGTCATTCATGAACTGGAGGAAGATGAGCACATGAAAACAACTACGGAGGAGCTCGAAGATGTTCCGTTATCTAAACAAAAACCTGAGCAAAAAATGTATATAGGCACGGGGCTAAGCCCAACTCGAAGTGGAAAGTTAATTGATTACTTAAAGACTAACGCAGACTGTTTTGCGTGGTCCCACACAGATATGACAGGCATCCCGCCAAAAGTGATGACTTATAAACTAAATGAAGATTTATCATTCGTACCTGTTAAGCAGAAGAAAACAGAGCAAGTACCTTTCAAGAATCAAGTGATCAACGAAGAGGTAAAGAAACTATTGAAGATTGGTTCGATACGAGAGGTAACGTACCCTAACTGGTTGGAAAACACCGTGGTGTACCTAAAATGAATGGCAAGTGGAGAGTATGCGTAGATTATACTGATTTAAACAAAGCACGCCCCATGGATTCATTCCCATTGCCTCATATTGATCAAATGATTGATGCTACCGTATGTCATGAATTATTAAGCTTTCTAGATGCATATTCTGGTTATAATCAGATTAAAATGGATCCTTTAGATGAGGAAAAAACCTCATTTACGAATAGGGGAACTTATTGTTATAAAGTCATGCCTTTTGGCCTAAAACGCTGGAGCCACCTATCAAAGGCTAGTTACCAAGATGTTCCAAGAACATATGGGGAAAATGATGGAGGTGTACATCGATGATATGTTGGTAAAATCAACACAAGATTAACACCATTTCTAGCACCTATCTTCTGCTTTTGATATTTTCGCAGGTATACTATGAAGTTGAATCCAGAGAAATGCGCTTTTGGAGTGCAATCATGCAAATTTTTGGGTTTCCTTGTATCAAATAGAGGAATATAGGTCAATCCCGCTCAAATTAAAGCCATAGAGGAAATACCTGATGTTTTAACAAATAAAAAGGAGGTTCAAAGATTGACAGGAAGAATAGCAGATTTGGGCAGGTTTATTTCTAGATCTTCCAAAAAACGTTTTAAATTCCTCTCAGTTCTCAAAAAACATAATCAGTTTGAATGGACTGAGGAATGTCAGCAAGCCTTCAAGAACATGAAGATTTATCTATCGAAACCACCACTGCATTCAAAGCAAAAAAAAGGGAAAATATTGTACATCCACCTGGCTGTCTCAAAAATTGTTGTAAGTGCAGTATTGGTAAGAGAAGAAAAAGGTAAACATTCACCTATCTATTATGTAAGTAAAATTTTGCTAGATGCTGAGACTAGATATCCACATCTGGAAAAGTTAGCTCTAGCTTTAATAATGGCATCTAGAAAATTACGACCCTATTTTCAATTCCACCCAATCAGTGGTCTGACTTCATATCCTTTAAGAAATATTCTTCATAAACTAGAATTATCAGGAAGATTAGCCAAGTGGGCCATAAAACAAAGTGAGCATGAGATAATTTATCAGCGTAGGACTGCAATTAAGTCTCAAATACTAGGTGATTTTGTTATTGACTTTAGTAATGGCATTGTATCTGAAGTAGAAAGAGAGTTACAACTCTTTAACAGTGTTAATCCACCCCTGTGGACCTTGTTCACTGATGGTTCTTCAAATGTAAAAGGCGCTTGCTTAGGCATAGTCTTAATATCACCCACAGGTGAAAAGACACAACAAGCTATAAAGTGTTATCCTATCACTAACAATGAAGCAGAGTACAAAGTTGTTATTGTAGGGCTTGAACTTGCATGGGAGCTCTCAATCGAGCAAATTGTGATCAACAACGAATCCCAACTAATAGTAAATCAAATACAGGGGACTTACATCGCTCGAGAAACTAGAATGCAACAGTATCTTGAAAAAACGGGAGATATCGTGAGACAATTCAAAACATGGAAGGTAGTGCAAATACCTAGAGAGGAAAATGCGGAGCCAGATGCATTAGCTAACCTCGTAGCAGTCACGAAAGTAACGAACAAAGACAATACAATTGTCGTTCAACTATTTCATTCAATAATAGACCAGGACAGGAATGAGGTAACTTTCAACAACCTAACCTGGGATTGGAGAAACGAAATTCTTAATTTTTTGCAGAATGGCACCGTACCTGAAGACAAGAAAGTGGCTCAAGCACTACGCCACAAAGTTGCACGATACTGCCTTATTCGCAACTTACTTTATCACAAGATGTTCGGAGGACCCCTAGCTAAATGCCTTGGGCCTAACCAAATGGAATTTATGATGAAAGAATTCCACGAAGGACACTGTGGAAATCACTCAAGGGTAATATCCTTAGTGAAAAACACTAATCATAGCCGGATACTATGTGCCTAAGGTGGAAGAAGAAGCCGTGAATTTCGTATGCAAGTGTGACAGATGCTAAAGGTTTGCCAATAACATTCATCGACCAGCGGAATTATTACATCCAATAATATCCCCATGCCTTTCATGAAATGGGGGATGGATATAGTAGGACCTTTACCCACAACTAAAGGACAGGTACGGTTTTTACTCGTACTAACCGACTATTTTACAAAATAGGTAGAGGTAGAGGTGTTCAAAGAAATGCGAGAAAAAGAAGTTAAAAGCTTCTTATGGAAAAAAATAATATGCCGCTTTGGAATACCAAAGGAAATCGTGTGTGATAATGGACCACAATTCATAGGCTCATAAATCATGGAATTCTTCAAAAGTTGGCAAATCAAGCAGATCACTTCAACGCCGTACCACCCCATGGCTAACGGTCAAGTTGAATCAACGAATAATGTCATCATCAACAATCTACAAAAGCGGCTAAATAAAGCCAAAGGAAACTGGCCTGATGAATTTCCAGCGGTATTATGGGCATACAGAACAACCTCAAAAATATCTACGGGAGAAACTACGTTCGCACTTGTTTATGGCTCAGAAGCCTAAATACCTGTGGATATTGGCGAACAAGCATAAGGTTCTCAACAGCCACGAAAGGTGAAAACGACGACGAACTACGGATCAACATGGACCTGCTCGAACCATGGAAAGAAGCAACATTGATAGAGATGGCAGCTCAAAAACAAATCATAGAGCGTTATTACAACCGTAAAGCTCATCTCAGGTACTTTAAAATTGGGGACTTTGTCCTCAATAAAGTCTTTCAATCAATTAAAGAAGCAGGTGCAAGAAAGCTAAATCCAAACTGGGAAGGACCTTACAAAATCTGGGGGGTAGCTGTAAAAGGCGCCTATGAGTTGGAAGCTATCTAAGAAAAGAATACCCATGTTAGGTATCACACGTTCGATTTTATTTTGAACATTTAAAAATTTTACTAACTTTTTTAGATGATAGGGACAAAGCTAACCCATCATCAGATGATGATATTAGACCTACAAAGACGCGAGCAAATAACACAATTCCCGGTCTATGGTTACACTTTCTGATGGACATTTTAAAAGGGGTTAAACAGTCAAAACAAAAATGGTGTTAAATAAAATATCTCAAGTCAAAACAAGAAAAAGTAAATGCGAGCTAAAAGCATACTCACGTGCGCGATTCCACCTCTCAGGGAAGGGAAAATTTTCTTCACCCACTAAACCAGCAGTAGGTACAGCAACATAACGATCGTTCCATTTGAAATCGATATACGAACTCTCTGTGCATTTTGTTGTCTTTTTGTCTCACGTTGAAGAAGTCTGATTTCCTGGTTTCGACCTTGATAGCCACATCGTGTTCTTTCACAGAAGAGTCTGCAAGCATAATAAATGAGTCGATAGACTTAGGAGGTAAGTTGTGATACCATATCATGGCTCCCTTTGACATGGTTTCTCCGAATTTCTTCAGTAAGACAAACTCAATCTCATCATCGTCAAAGTCATTTCTCTTGATGGCGCATGTGTACGAAATGACGTGCTCGTTTGGATCAGTCAGCCCGTTGTATTAAGCATTCTCGGGCATGCAAAATTTTTTAGGGATCGTCTTTGGAGTCGCACTCAGAGGGAAAGACTTTTGCACAAACATCTTGGAATCTATGCCTTTCAAAATTGGAGGCGCTCCCGAGATATGGTAGACCCTAGAATTTGATTTCGGGGTTGTTTCCTGACTCTTTCCCATTCAACCTTTCTGCAACTGGTTTCTCCCTACGATTGATCTCACGATACAGGTCAGGCTCGATCTTGCTCGGTACGTATCTCTTCTTTTGTAACTGAGCTATTGTCGCTTGTTGGGCAAGCAAAATTTAGAAGATCATCTATAGATTGACCCCGTCCCCTTAATTGTTTTGAGTATTTTGTGCCTTTGGCCGGGCTCCACAACTGATGCTATTCTCGGGAGTAGGGAGGCTCGAGTCGATAGCCACATGCGAATTAGCGTCCAACGGCTCCGCAATCAAAATTCCGCCGGGATCAAAAGGCGGTACCTTGTTACCAAGCTCTATGTTGTTGTTTTCATTGTGGAGACCAGATTCTACGTGAGTAGGTAGAGGCGCTAATTGTGAGTTTGACATTTTGAGTTTAAGATTGAAATCAATGACACTTAAAAGAACAAGTGAAAAATGGTGTGTGTTACGGAAATTCGTATCAAATAACCACTATTATCCTTAGCCCCACGGTGGGTGCAAAACTATTTACCCAAAAAAATGGATAACAGTTGAATTAATACGTAGTTTTAAGAATATCTAATTTAACTTGATACAAAGTGAGAAAAAAATTTAATATCGAAATCAATGACAGCGAAGTGAATGCAAATTACACAAGTTGAACAATGTTAGCCTTAAAGATTGGTCACCCTCGAGTCAAGATATACCTCAACCGATGACAAAACACCTTAACAAGATAATAAGAACTAGAAATGATCAATATATTTCTTTTTTGATGTGTGTTACAATGTCCATTACAAATGTTTAGACTCCCTTTATATAGTAAGAGAGTCCTACTTTAGATACAATTTCACAAAAGGTTAGAAATCTCAGAATTTGTTAATTAGTCGGCCTCTTGTTAATATGTGTCGAGATTCACGCTGAAATATCCGATCGGTTACGGATATTTCGGCCTTTCGTTATTCGGTCTGATAATATTTCCTTGAGCTTGGTCGGAGTCGGGATCAGTTTCGGAGCTACATGGTCGATGGTCTTGAAGACGTATGTTATAACTTCGTGCCTTGGTTCGATATAACATGGGGTCGATCTTTAACCCATCATGTTTCAGTCCCAATTTTTCATACAATAGGTGAGCCAGATTTCGACCGTATACAATACTCTCTAAAGAGTGATAATAAACTTGAGGTTTAATAGACAAGTGTATGTAGGACTGCGTAAGTCTTCTTCTCGGTTTCTCTTCAACTTATATTATTGCCTCAAATATGACCGTTGATGATGCATCTCAGTAATGCAAAATATATATTCCTTATATCACTGTTAACATGATGATAGCTTTCCTTCTTAAGGGAATTTTCCTTGTGCTCCTTTAATAAGAATTTTTTTTTAATCTTCATCTTTCTTACAAATAAATGTTATTTCCTTGTATAGTAGATCTGAGAATCTTTTCTTATTCCATCTGCATTGCTATTTCTTTTCTTCATAAATCCAAATTTCCTTTTCAAGCTTTTCTCCTCTTCCTTTATAGTCAATCTTGTACAAATTTATAATTTTCTTCTTCTATCCATTAAAGATGATTTACAACTTTCTTAATGCACATAGATCTTGGAAATATAATTTATTTTCATATCAAAAACTTGTAGTGACTTTGTAAATCTTTTGATTAGTCCTGTCTTGATAATGTTGTAAATCTCCACTAACTTCAAAGAGCCGTTTTAGGTTACAGCTTAATAACCAAAGGGACTAACTCTAATACGCAACCCCTACAATTAACCTAATTGTAGAAACCCCTTCACAGACTAGCTCTAGCTCAGGAAGCTTACAAAGCACAATCGTCTCATTAATAACCTACTATTACACTTACATAGAAACAAATATATTACAATTCATAACATTAGACTCAACCTAACTACTAAAGAACTTGAGCAACTTCCTTTTCAAGAATTTGTTATTCAGCTGATTGAGTTGAATCTTCAACAACACCTTTTTGCTTTGCTTGCTATTATGAGAAGTACTCTCACGATTTCTCTAAATAGTCGTAGTATTGAATTGTGGAAGAATGTATTCTTTTATAGGTGCAAGGTTGGACGAAAGTCTTTTTTAATTAATGCTCCAAAACCTAGAATATCTCGGTTAAGGAAAGCCTCTCCTATTTAGACTTGGTTTTCTTATTTGTTTCTAAATTTGCAACATTCTTTCTTTCCACAAGTATTTTTCATATACACATATTCCTTTCATTACACGAACTCCACCCAAACACGCATTTCTTTTTGGTCATATATAGGATCATCTAGGAATCCATAACCACATAGAAATGCTGGCCTTTCGTGTCAGACTCGCTTTCTTCCGCTGGTCTACTGCAAACCTGGCTCCCTTGACTTTCAACTTTCTTATATGCACAACAATCTTGCAGCACACAAAACTGGAACATGAAACCTGGTTCTCAATAAAAGTTTTTTAATCATCAAATCGTAATAAATGCTCAGCTCAATAATTTCTTAGTTTTTATGATGACAAACACACGTGCGAATCATTCAATAGCTCGCTCCAATCTCATTAGTCTTCAACACAAGAACGAGTTTCATTCACAACACTCTTCCAGTTTGTCCATGTTTACATAAGTACAAGGGACTCACCTTCAATTCATTCCAACCCTATAGATGGCTAGGAATAATTCATATAGAACCTACAAATAGACAACTCAAGAGTATCTTCTTTTATTAGTCCAAGTAACTTTCAAAAACTAGGTTTGTATGTTAAGCACATACCTAACACTCCCCCTTTGGCATTATCAACAAAATAATAAGTCAGTGAGTTCAATGAGAGAATGCACTAATGTAAAACTCATGGACACTGGGGCTACACTAACATGTACATATTAACAGGAGCATACACGAATAATCAAATAAAAAGCCAGTCCATACACATAAGATTAGCCAAAAGTCAGGAAATTTGTATAGATTGTCATTTGTTAAGCCATGTACAATAGTATGAACAAACCCGTAAAATTGCCAACAATATTAAACATAAAAATATCCAGACAATGGTCATATAGGGGGTGTAGGACATGGGATTTGCTAAGGGTAAATTGGGGACCTAAGAGACTGAGGACCAGGTTCTTTAGTGCAAGAGGGTTCTTCTTTGGTTAGCCCTAGAAGCCCGTTAATTCTAGCAGCAGAGGCTTCTTACTCATTCTTCTTTCCCCCTTTAGTCTACTGTTTTCCTCATTCAGTGAGGAAATCTCTTCTTTCAACTTCTCTTTTTCCTTATTGAAAATAGCCAATTCCTCAAGTAGGTTAGTGACCATGACTTTGATTTTGGTTGCAGGTGGTCGGGTAACGCAGTCATATTCCCTCAGGGTCTCCTCATCAAAATTGTCTTTCTTTGTTCCCTTTTTGGACCTTTAAGGAGAACCTTAAATTGTTCAAATACCCTATTCAACATAAACCCAGATGGCAGAACATGAGTACCCCGTTCCTAATCAGCATCCTTTGCCATGTGCTTCAACATTAGAGATGGGAGGTTAATTGGCCTATTTTGATCAAGCACCTCCATTATAGCCATATCCAGGCAGGTTGCCCCATGCCTCATTTCAGAACGAAGCAGCAAACATTTGTTCATAAACTCAATCAACAGCTTGTGTCACGACCAAAAAATCACTAGTCGTGATGACACCTAACATAAACCGTTAGGTACGCCAATTAACAGTTAACACAACTCCAATAAAATAAATGTGATCAATAATTGGTATATCTGGATCCCAAATAATAACCCAAGGACTGGTAGTACAAGACATGATCTACTAAGACTGGATTATTATAAAAAGGGATATGAAATAAATACAACTTCTATTTGAATTGTACATAAACAGAATTCAACTATAGAACTACCTAGGGGCAAGTGGTATCCACATCTGGAAGGCATGAACATCTTCAGAGTCAATTCAAGACATCACCCCGAGCTGCGCTCCAAATTCTGCACGCAAGGTGCAGAAGTGTAGTATGAGTACAACCGACCCCATGTACTTAGTAAGTATCTTGACTAATCTCGGTGAAGTATTGACGATACTTTTTAGTTAAAAGTTACTCACTGATATAACATATACAGTAAAATAGCAATAGAACAACACTATAATATAATAGAAAAGAGTACACGAAACGAATATGTCAAGCAACAACTGAGTACTAGAAGAATCACAATTTAACGTTTCCCAAATTTCTCGACCAATCCTTTCCTTAGAGTGATAACCAACGAACCACGATAGTAACTCCATATCTCTCATAGTGCGATAAATATACTCAAGACATCAAATCAAATGGCATGACAACACTATTCATGCATTTATCTCATTCTCACCAAATATATATGTAACAATACCTACCAAGTGAAAGAAATGCCGACAACCGTAATGACAAGGTAGGAAACATAGGAATTATGACATCAATTAGGAAAGAAGAACATATTTTTACCTAATTAGCATGGTAGAATTCATAGATGTAGATATGACAAATAAAGGGGGGGGGGGGAGCATGATCTTTATAATCTAACAAGTACATGCATGAACGGCTAACATGGTAGAAATCTTATACTAAAGTGCAACAAACTAGATATGACATGGATGTAAATACAACAGCAGTAAGTAGGCATGATAGTTGCAAGTTAAACAAGTAGAAGGCATGGGCAACACAACAACAATTGAGATAGAGACAAAGACAAGACAAGAACGACAAGTTACATAGGAAACATAGGTACGACAATAGCAGCTCAAGGTAAAGGCATGAAC
Source organism: Nicotiana paniculata (assembly GCA_005239505.1). NCBI lineage: Eukaryota > Viridiplantae > Streptophyta > Magnoliopsida > Solanales > Solanaceae > Nicotiana > Nicotiana paniculata. Next base: position 350,505 of record ML357977.1, on the reverse strand, counting down.
ATATATACAAGGAAAAGATATCACAACATAATGCATGTTTCTCATCCTCTCCTGCACGGAAACATGCTTCATGCCACGAACTCGTGATAATATAAAATCATGATAATCTGAATAAAATGGCACGGCATCACCCTTCGTGCTATACTCTCACATGGCACGGCATCACCTTCGTGCTTTACACTCAGATGAAATGGCACAACATCATCCTTAGTGTTTCACACCTTTCTTCACATGATAAAAATATATGAAATGGCACGGCATTACTCTTCGTGCTTTACACACTCCCTCACATGATAATATAAATGCAATGGCACAGCATCAACCTTCGAGCTTTACAATCTTCCTCACCAAGAATATGTATGTCAATGACAAGCAAGGTATGAAGAATAAATAACGTCAACGAGAGTGGTTAAACGAATATTCCAAATAAACCCCAATCACAACTTTGAAGACACCAGTAGTTTAATAAACCCTCAAGAACCCTATTATTCACGTATTTCAACAAATATAAAAAATGATCTACAACACGAGTATAGAATCTAACATCTCAAGAATAACGGCTGTAGCGATGTATTAGTGATTAAGCATAATGTTGACCGAATTAGACACATCAATGTTTCTCAAAATTCTGTCAAATTTTGATCAAGTTATAATAAACTAAATCTTTATTTCTAACATTTAATTACATATTCTTAGTGATTTATAAGTCATGTAATACATGAATCAATAAGGTCACGTAATTCTACAAGGCAAAATTTATAGTATAATTTACCCCTGAGCATGATTAATCGTGGCACATGCGTATATGATCGTCACCTCATATACGTATCACCCCCGCACGTAGAAAGTAGTGTCAATTAGTAGGAAAAATTCCCTCAACAAAGTTAGGCAAGAAACTTACCTTAAACCAGCAAAATCGATACTCTAAAAGCGCCATCCAGCTTTAAATCATCCTCTGAACAACTCGAAACTAGTCAAAAGCAACTCAAATACATCAAATAATACCATAGGAATCAAACCCAATCGATAAAGGTCGAATCTTTACACATTTACTCAATGTCAACAAAAACGTCAAACCCAGACTCGCACCTCGGAACCCGACAAAACTCAAAAAAACCGACAATCCATTGAATTACGAGTCCAACCATACTAATTTCACTCAAATTTGACTCTGAATCGATGTTCAAAACTAAAAAATCTACGTTAGGAAAGTTTAGACAAATACCCCCAATTTTTCTTTTGAAACCCTTGATCAAATACCAAAAAAGAAGAGAGATTCATGATATAAAATAAAAAATGAGTACAGAACACAGACCTGCAATCTACTTGGTAAAAATTGCTTCAGAAATCGACTCAAACCCCACTCAATAGCTCCAAATATGTAAATAAATGGCTGAAACCCGCGAAATAGAGTACTTTATAAGCACTGGATAGAAATACCCTATGCGATCGTGGGATATCCTTCGCGATCGCAAAGAACAATGTTATTTCCATCATATTGTAAAAATTGCTTCAAGAATCGACTCAATCCCCGCTCAATAGCTCCAAATAAGTAAATAAATGGCTGAAACCCCCGAAATAGAGTACCTTATAAGCATTGGACAGAAATACCCTATGCAATTGTGGGACATCCTTCGCGATCGCAAAGAACAATGTTATTTCCATCAAATTGCACTACGCGTTCGTGATACTGGCCACACATGAACGCGATAGCCACGGGTACTATGGCTCCACGAACGCGAATTGACTTCCGCAAACGCAATGAAGATTTCTACAGTTCTAGCTTCTTCTCAACCCTATGCGCCTGCGATAACCCATGTGCGCACGCGAACAACAACAAATCCAACCTTTCGCGATTGTGTACCACCTGTCGTGTAAAAATCTACCAGTGGACCAAATAACACTTCGTGACAATGGGACATCCTTCGTGATCACGAAGAACACTAGGGGCATCAGGTAACAACTAAAACTACCAAATAATGAAAACTCCAATGTGGTACGAAATCAATCCAAAACACATTCGAGCCCCTTGAGACCCCGTTCGAACATACCAAAAAGTTCCATAACATAACACAAACCTACTTTAGGCCTTAAATCACACATAACAACATCTAAATGACGAACCACGCCTCAAATAAAAAATCAATGAACTTTCAACTTTCGACTTCCGATAATCACGTCAAAACATATCAAATCAACCCGAAATTAACTCAAATTTTGCACACAAGTCCCAAATGACATATAGAAAATATTCCAACCCATAGAACCACAATCCAAATTTGATATGCTCAAAGTCAACTTCCGTTCAAACTTATGAACTTTCCAAACTTTTAAATTTCTATCTTTTGCCAACTAGTGTCGAATCCTTCTAGAAATGTCCAAATACAAAATTAGGCATACGTTCAAGTCCAAGATCACCACCCGGACATAACGGAACCATGAAAACTCTAATTCGAGGTTGAATTCTAAAAAGTTAAAAAGTCAAACGTGCTCTAATGTGCTCCATGTGTTACTCTTCTATGATACGGTTAATTGTGATACTATTGAGTATTTGCACACATGATGCAGTACTATTTGAACTTTGTGGCAAAATTTGAGCGAGATAGATCCTAAGGTCTTGAAACGTTGATTCCCACTTTGTTATGGTCTTCTTATTTGTTGTATACATACAGTGATATATGTTTCTCCATGGCTATAGTCATGCACCTCGCGTGTTTGAAGAATATTACACATATGGTTATTTATTGTGCTACTCATGCCTCGAGGTATTCCATATGGACCGATGTTTAGATCGAGTCACGCATCAATGCGAGGTTGTGTTGGTATATGATACTTTTTGCCCATTTCGTGTGTTTTGTTTCTCCTTTGTGAGGTTCATAGAATTGTGCTTCGTGTTGGTATCTAATGAGCCGCATGGTGGTTCTTTCATTTGATTCTCTTTGGATCATTTAGGTACATCCGAGTTATTACTTATTTGGTGCAAGAATTGCATGATACGTGGCTCTAAATGGGATCGTTGTGCCATGTTGGTAGAGTTGTTTGTACTGGATAGGGTGTGGTTATTTAACCTGTAATGGCTGTTATCATACTTGATTAAGGTACGTTTGAATGATAATGTCTCTAGTCGGATTACATGTAGGCTATCGATATTATCGGGCAAGAGAGCTCTATGGCTTGTTTATCTGATGCGCGGTTATGAGTTTCTGTATGTTTGTTTCGTAATTGGCAGTGCATGAAGGTTTAGAACAAGGTTTTACTTTATATGAGGTTTCTTACAGGTGTCGGGTTAGTTATCGAGCAACTATTGCGGTTGAACATTATTGCTATGAGTTTTTGTGTTATTTGGTATGTCATGTGATTATGTCTTGAGATATGGTTATGGATTCATACATCTTGTTCGGACTTATATGGTGCATAGATGCAAGAATAGGGTCATATAATGAGTTGCGGATGTTGGGGATTTGGGTTTTATGGTTTGTGGACTAAGGTTGAAGTAAGCATCCTCTATTAGGTGGTGTTGTCGGGCTTATATAAATAGGGGTGACATGGGAGCACCCATGGTTATTTTTATTCTAAGGTTATATGGAGATTTGATAGCTTTGGAATGACTCTTGGTACATTCGAGGGCAAACATATGTTTAAGTGGGGGAGAATGTAACGACTCGACCGGTCGTTTTGAGATTTAGCGTTCCATTTTGTGGTTTGAGAATGTGAGTAGCTTTATATTATGTATTATGACTTGTGTGTATGGTTGGTTTCAATTTTTGAGCGGCTCGGGATTGATTTAGAAGAATGCTTCTCGTTTTAGAAGCTTTAACTTGGAAGAGTTGACCAATGTTTGACTTTTGGGTAAACAAATTTGGAATCGGGTTTGGATTGTTCCGATAGGTTCGTATGATGATTTTGGACTTGTACGTATGTTCGAATTTGGTTTTGGAGGTTCCTGGAAGAATTCGACACTATTTGTCGAAAGTTGCCAATTTGAAAAACTTAAGAGTTCATATGTTTGACCAAGAGTTGCGTTTGATATTATTGGACTCCAATTGGTATTTCGAGACTTTGGACAGGTCTGTATAATTGAATTGAACTTTTGTGAAAACATTGAAATTAATCCGAAGTGTTTAAGTATGATTCTGACACTCTTTTGAATGAATGAAAATTTAACAACTTAAGAGAAATTCTATTTGATTTGAGAATATTCTTTGTTGTGATGTTCTCGTGGGTGTTTTGAGGCTTTGGATAAGTATGGATGATGTATTTGTACTTGTTTGTAGATTCGATGGGGTCTCGAGGGGCTCGGGTGTATTTCAGATCATTGGTTGAGTAACTAGTTATGTTAAAGATTTGAAGTTTGATCATTGTCAATATCAAGTGAAGATGACCTATTTTCGGTGTTTTGAGTGCGCAAGCAAGTTCGTAGCGTATTTTATGATTGGAATGCATATTTGGTTTGTGTCCGTAAGGTTCCGAATGAGATTTTGGTGCTAAAATGAAGATTTTCATATAGCTGGGTTTTTTTCTGGTGTAAATAATTACGAAAATACCATTTATATCCCTGAAATTTTTAGATTGCTTTTAAACCTTCAAAACATCATGTCTCCCTCGTTTTAATGCCAAATTGGGTGATTCAAGAGGCTATCTAGGGTGTAATATTGCAAGGATCGTGTTTGGCTTATCAAACATGAGTTTAGAGATCAACTAGGACCTGATTTGATATGGGATAGCTACTAAATTTTGTTTCTTATTTTGGAATTGAGTTACTTTTTCTCTCAAGGTTTTGGAGCTCGTTTTTGGGCGATTTCATAAGGGATTTTTACTAATTTGATTGAGGTAAGTATTTTTGACTCATATTTGTTATTATTTCATGGTTCCAGGCACGATTTTAGTCTTTGATTATTAATTTGAATTGGAAAAATTGAGAATTTTAGTAAAAAAATTTCAAAACATAAATTAATGGCTTGAAGGCCGATTTGAGGGTTGGAATTGAATGATTTTCATATGATTGGACTCGTATCGGAATGGGTGTTTGAAATTTATGAGTTTTGTCGGGTTTCAAGGTACGAGCCTGGGGTTGAATTTTTTGTTTTCATTAAAGATCAAAGAATTATTAGACGGAATTATTTTCTATCGCTTTTATTTGTCAAAATTGCTCTTATATGCCTCAATTGAATATGTTACCTCTCTTATTTTCATGTTACATCCTTTATAGTTGTGTTATTCTTATTTGTAGTTGTTATTACATCAACTCTCTTTGTGTTGAGTTATTCTCATGCATTTAGATGTTGTTACTATCTCATACTATCTCCTTCATTGTTAATTATGTTATAAATTTGAATTGGAAATTGACATTTCATGGGAATATCTTCATTTTGAGTTATTGAATTTTAAGTCGTGAAAGCTATTAGCACATTGACGTTGAGTTTGTAGATTACTGTGATATCTTTCCTTGTAGAGTATTTCTTGTTCATTTTGTTATTTTAACATTATTGTACACATTGTGATTGAGCCGTGTGCATGTGTTATGATAAAATTGATATTGTCGATTTTGAAAAGTTTTGGTATATGGGCATGGGTGGTGCGAGATGTTATTGTTTTGTGATGTTGATGTTCATGTAGCCGTATAAGGATAGGGGATGATGTGCATGCAACGGCATAAGGTGAGATTTATGTGCGTGTTGCTAGTAAGGGAATTACTAAGTGCGACATAAGGGGTCTAAAGTACGTGTAGATATTTAGGGAAAAATATTTCAAAAAATATCTAAATGTAAGGCTCATGTGGTGGTATAAGCAAATGTTGTGATTTTGGACTATGAAATGTGGATATCAGGCGTGGTACCTCGGCGCGATTTTGTTGTAAAATCAATATTTGAAAGGCTTGTTGATTTTAACAGTTATTGTTTTGTAACGACCCGAAGTCCCACAGTCCTGACCGAGATGGCATCTAACGTTGAACCCGCTAGACAAGCCAACATTCTGGTTAAGATTCTTATTTCCTTATTATTAGGCATTTAACGAAAAAGCGATAAGCGAGAAAAAGTTTAAATAACAATGCGGAAGCTATGAAATAAAAAATCTCGAGTATCTGATACTACAAAATCCTTAGTAACACCCCATAAATGGCACCACAAATCTACGGACTCTCTAAGAATACTAAAAACAAAGTCTGAATAAACAATACAACTGCCTTAGAAATACAAGAGAAGACAAAAAGAAAAGGAATGAGATAGGAGGTGATGTCAAGGCCTGCGGACGCCTACTGGACTACCTCAGTGTCTCCTGTGGACTGAAGGATACTCCCTCGATCACTGTGCACCGGGTTCGGTACCGTAATATGCGCAACATAAAGAATTGCAGGTGTAGCATCAGTACAACCGACCCCATGTACTGAGTAAGTGCCGAGCCTAACCTCGGCGAAGTAGTGACGAAGCTAGGACATGAAAAATAATAAACATCTGTGAATTTCAATAACATATAACATAAATAACGGAGGAAAGTAAACAGTTAAGTACAAATATGGGGAAAACATGCTGGGGTACAAAGGGGAAACACTTATTGAGTAACAGAACATGGCAACCGTCTAAGTATCAAATTAACAACAGAGAAAAAACAATTGCACGGCATCACCCTTCGTGCTTTACTCTCGTTCTCACCAAAACAAGTACACGTAATCACCCTTCATGCTTTTCGCTCACAATATCATGGCACGACATTATCCTTCATGCATTATCACTCATATCATGGCACGGCATCACCCCTTGTGCTTTTATAATCGCAATATCGGCACGGCATTAACATTCGTGCTTTTAAATAAAAAATCATAGCACGACATCACCCTTCGTGCTTTACACTCTCATCCTCACAATGCAATAAATAAATACACGGCATCACCCTTCGTGCATTACACTCTTCCTCACCCAAACAATAACCAGAACAACAATTTGGCAAGAACCAAAATACAAACCATAATTTACAACATCCCGTCAAGGGAACAATAACAGAAATATCACCGTCCCGGCAAGGGACACAGCTATAACCAATCTCACTGAATGTCCAACATAACAAAATAATCCTAAACCGAACAACTAATCAATAGTGTTCACCAAGTATTTCCAACAATGGAATAATCTCCAAAATGAAATCTACTTCATAACACAGTGAATATCGATGAAAAATCACATATATCAGAAAAATCGACTCACGGGCATGCTTGACAACAAGGTATAGGTACTCGTCACCTCACCTATACATTGAACATGATAATAACACGTAGCACGTATGACTCAACACCTATTCCATTAGGCTAAGGTTAGGCCAAACACTTACCTCGACTCCAAGAATCCAAATCAAGCCTCTAGAACCGCTTTTCCTTTCGAACCCAACTCCAAATCAATAGTATCTAGACATAATTGACTCAATAACATCAATAAATGCTTAACAATTCAGTTCCAATGCTTAAATATCGAATTCCCAACTTTCTTTCCAAAATTCTAAAAATAGAACCCCGGGACCGCTTGGTCAAAATACGAGGTTCGGACCAAAACCCGATCACCCATTCTCCCACGGGCACGAACATATAATTTATTTTGAAATCCGACCCCATAACGAGGTCAAATTCCCAAATAATCAAAAAGCCTTAACTCTACCCAAATCCCCAATCTTCTACCATTAAAACCCTAGAATTCCTGATAAAAGATGATGAAAATCATTGGGAAGTTGAAAGAAACTAGTTAGGGGTTACTTACCTATGATTTGGGATGAAACTCCCTTGAGAAATTGCCCTTGGTCTCCTATTTTGGTCAAGAAATGAAAAAGAAATCGGGTGAAACATCTAACTTAAACACTGCCTGACACTCACACATGCGGTGCCTGGGTCGCATATGCGCTTTCGCAGGTGCGGAAAATCCATCGCACCTGCGGAAATGGGCTAAGCCACTGAGGACCGCACCTATGAAACCGCTTCTGTGAAGAATGAGTCGCACATGCGGAATTGGGCTGGCTGGGGCTGGACCACACTTGCGGCTGGTTATCCGCACCTGCGGCCCAAGGCTCGCAGGTAGGGCGCACTAGAACTGGTGCACCAGCAGTGATTCTTCAACTCTATACACCCCGGAATGCAATGAAATTCCAAAATAACATCATGAACATCGAATTAATCCTCAAAATCAATGAAATTCCCTTAAACTTCCAAAACTTCTAAATTTTTCATTTTCGATCTGAATCACATCCAACTAAGTCCGTTTTCCACATATTTCACGGATAACACATATAAGACATATTAAACCACTTCCGGGCTCCGAAACCATAATACGGGCCCGGTATCATAGGTTTCGCATCAAATATCATTTTCAAAAACCTTTATATTTTTTAGAAAATAATTTTCTTTAAAATTTCATTTCTCGAACATGGCACCTCGGAATTCGATTTCGGGCTTACGCTCAAGTCCCATATTTTTCCTACGGACCCTCCGGGACCGTCAAATCACGGGTCCGGGTCCGTTTACTGAAATGTTGACCGAAGTCAACTTTACTCAAATAATTAATACAAGATCAACATTTTATCAATTTTCCACTTAACGGCTTCGCGGGCTACACACCCGGGATGTGCACGCACAACGAGGTGAGATAAAAGAAGGCTTTCAAGGCGCGAAACATATATTTAGCTAAAATTACATGGGATGACCTTTTGGGTCATCACAATCTCCTCCTCATCACGAACCGAAGGATAACTCTTTGATCTCAACTAACGAACCTGTCAAGCTAATATGGCTATCGGCTCCTCCTCATAAGTCAAATCCTTATCCAACTGGACACCGCTGAAGTCAAGTACATGAGAGGGATCGGAAATATACCTCCGAAGCATAGATACATGAAACACCGGGTGCACGGCTGACAAACTAGGTGGCAAAGCAAGTCTGTAGGCCACCTCTCCCACCTTGTCCATAATCTCAAATGGACAAATGTACCTAGGGCTCAACTTGCCCTTCTTTCTGAACCTCATCACGCCCTTCATGGGTGACACTCAAAGAAATACCCGATCTCCAATCATAAATGCCAAATCTGACCTAGGAGCAGGCTTGCTAACCTTCGGCCGTAGTGACTAGTGGCAAGAGAAGTTGCTTAGGGACCTACGGAGCTAGTGACCAAAGCGGAGTCAATTCATATTAAAACAAGAAGATGGAATTCAATGTCAATCGCCATATGAACTCTGCGATCCGCATAACTCTTTTGCCTGGACTGAGTTGTGCGAAGTCTATCCTGAATGATCTTCACCTTATCAAAGGCATCCTGAACTAACTCCGAACCCCTAATCTACCCTCTCCCGGCCCGCACCACCCAACTGGTGACCGACACCGCCTACCACACAACGCCTCATAAGGAGCAATCTGGATGCTTGGTTGGTAGCTGTTGTTGTAGGCAAACTCAGCCAAAGGCAAAAACAGAATGGTACGCTTGGACTGTCCGTCCGTCTGAGGATGAAATGTTGTGCTCAAATCAACTCGTATGCCCAACTCAATCTGAAATACTCTCCAGAAATGGGAGGTAAACTGAGTACCTCGGTTAGATATAACAGCTACGGGCACACCACGGAGGCGAACAATCTCCCTTATGTAGATCTTTGCCAACTATTCCGAAGAATACAAAACTAGTACATGAATGAAGTGTGCTGACTTGGTCATCCTATCCACAATGACCCACACCGCATAAAATGTCCTCTGAGTCCGTGGGAGACCAACTATGATATCCATGGTGATCCACTCCCACTTCCACTCGGGGAGATCTATCTGCTACATCAAAGAACTGGGTCTCTGGTGCTCGTACTTAACCTGCTGACAGTTCAAGCACCGAGCTACATATGCTACAATATCCTTCTTCATCCTCCGCCACTAATAATGTTGTCGCAAGTCCTGGTACATCTTTTTGGCACCCGGATGAATTGAATATCAAGAACTATGGGCCTCCTGCAGTATTAACCCACAAATACCATCAACATCGGCCACACAAATACGATCATGCATCCTCAAAACTCCCTCATCATCAACTGTGGCATGTTTGGCACCTCCTTGTCGAACCGTATCTCTAGGAACACATAAATGACGATCATCACACTGCCTGGCCCGAATACTATCATACATTAAGAACGGGCCACAGTAAGGGCCAAAACACTGCCAGTCTCAGAAACCTCCAATCTCATGAACCGGTTGGCCAAGGCCTGAACATCCAAAGCAAGCGGTCGCTCTCCGACTGCTATATAAGCAAGACTAACCATGCTGGCTGAATTCCGGCTCAAAGCATCGGCCACCACATTAGCCTTTCCCGCATCATATAGAATGGTAATGTCATAATCCTTCAACATCTCTAACCACCTTCTCTGCCTCATATTCAACTCCTTCTGCTTAAACAGATACTGCAAACTCTTATGATGTGTGAACACTTCACATGACACACCATACATGTAGTGCCTCCAAATCTTCAACGCATGAACAATGGCTGGTAACTCCAAATCGTGAACTAGATAGTTCTTCTCATGAACCTTGAACTGACGAGAAGCATAGGCTATAACCTTGCCATCATGCATCAACACTGCACTAAGTCCAACCTATGAAGCATCACAATACACGGTATAAGGTCCTGAACCTATCGGCAAAACTAACACCGGTGTCGTGGTCAAGGCTGTATTGAGCTTTTAAAAGCTCACCTCACACTCATCTGACCACCTGAACGGGGCACCCTTATGAGTTAACTTGGTCATCGAGGCTGCAATAGATGAAAATCACTCCACAAACCGACGATAATAAACTGCTAAGCCCAAGAAACTCTAGATTTATGTAGCTAAGGTGGGTCTAGGACAATCTTTGACTGGTAAAATCTTCTTGGGATCCACCTGAATACCCTTTGACGATACCACATGGCCTAGAAATGCAACCTAACTCAAACAGAACTCACACTTGGAAAATTTGGCATACAACTGATTATCCCTCAAAGTCTGGAGGACGACTCGAAGGTTCTGCTCATGCTCCTCACGACTACGGGAGTAAATCAAGGTATTGTTAATGAAAACAATCACAAATGAGTCGAAATAGGAGCTGAACACTCGGTTCATGAACTCCGTAAAAGAAACTAGGGCATTTGTCAACCCAAATGACATCACCAAGAACTCATAATGCCCATACTGAGTGTCAAAGGCTGTCTTAGACATCGGACGCCCTAATCCTCAACTGATGGTAGCCAGGTCTCAAGTCAATCTGGGAAAACACTGTGGCACCCTGAAGCTAGTCAAATAAATCATCAATCCTCAGCAAACGATGATTATTCTTAATAGTAACCTTGTTTAATTGCCGGTAGTCAATACACATCCTCATTGAGCCATCTTTCTTCTTAACAAACAACAATAGGGCATCCCAAGGGGAGACACTAGGCCTAATGAAGCCTTTATCAAGCAAGTCTTGCAATTGATCCTTCAACTCCTTCAACTCTGGCGGGGCCATACGATATGGCGGAGTAGAAATGGGTTGCGTGCCCGGAGCCAACTCAATACAAAAGTCAATATCTCTGTCGTGTGGCATACCTAGCAGGTTAGTAGGGAATACCTCTGGGAACTCACGAAACACGGGCACAGACTCCGTAGAAGGAACCTCGGCACTAGAATCACAAACATATGCCAAATAGGCCAAACAACCCTTCTCGACCATACGTCGGGCCTTCATATATGAAATAACTATGCCGGAATAATGACTAGGAGTCCCTCTCCACTCCAATCGAGGTACTCCTGGTAAGGCCAAGGTCACTGTCTTGGCATGACATACCAGAATAGCATGATAGGGAGATAACCAATCCATCCCCAATATAACATCAAAGTCAACCCTATCAAGAAGCAAAAGATCTACCTGAGTCTCCAGACCACCAATAACAACTAAGAATGAATGGTAGACTCAATCTACCACAGTAGAATCACCCACCGGTGTAGATACATATACAGGAGTACTCAGGGAATCGCGGGGCATAATCAGACAAGGAGAAAAATATGAAGACACATAGGATAATATAGAACCCAGATCAAATAAAATCGAAGCATCTCTAGTGCAAACTGAAATAATACATGTAATGACTGTATCAGAGGCCTCATCCTCGGGCCTGGCAGGAATAGCATAGCATCGGGGCGGAGCCCCTCCTACCTGAACATCTCTAGGTCGACCTACTATGGCTAACCTCTACCTTTCATAGCCTGTCCTCCACCTCTAACTGACTGGCCTCGACCTCTAGTCCCTTGACCTACACCCCTAGCTGGCTGAGTAGGCGGGGGTGCACCTGGTGCGGGAATCATAGCACGGAAACCCGGATGCTGAGAACTACCAGATGCTCGGGTGCAATACCTAGCAATGTTCCCTGGATCACCATAATGGTCTAGGAGGATGACCTTTGCCAAAAGAATCTTTACCTCTAGATGAGGCACCACTGAATCGGCTGAAATGACGAGGTCTCTTGTTAGACCCCTAACCACTGCCCAGTTATAAGACCATCTCAATACGCCTTGCTACATCGCCTGCCTCCTGAAATGAGATATCAGTTCCTGTCTCCCTGGCCATATTAAGTCTAATAAACTGAGTTAGACCCTCAATAAACCTCCTCACCCTCTGACGATTGGTGGGGAGTATCATGATAGCATGTCGGGCCAGAGTAATGAACCTGGTCTCATACTGTGTAACAGTCATAGGTCTCTGCTGGAGGCGCTCAAACATCCTCTGAAGACCCTCCCTCTGAGTAACTGGTAGGAACATCCCCAAGAATAACTCGGAGAACTGAGCCCAAGTCAAAGGCGAAGACCCAGCTGGTCTGGTCAAGCAGTAGTCTCTCCACCAAGTCTTGGCGGTACTAGAAAGACGGAATGTAGCAAAATCAACTCCATTGGACTCCACGATGCCCATGTTCTGAAGAACCTAATAGCAACTGTCACGACCCAAAATCCATAAGGTCGTGATGGCACCGGACATCATTGTCAGGCAAGCCAATCATTAATTAATTGAAATAAATCTGGTTTTAAAATTTATGAAAAGAATTTCCTATCACTTTATTAGATATTAAATAAATAAAATATGTTAAGTAAAACAATTGTTGGAATATTACACTTTAGAAAATATATCACAACACATCCCAGGACCCGGTGTCACAAGTACATGAGCAATTTCTAAGAATTTTACAAATTCTACAAAGGTTGTCCCAAATACAAGTTGACAAGGAAATCAAAATAATGTAATACAGTATGAGGGAGACTCTGTCATTTAATACTTTATATCTTCTTCATATTAATAACAATTAATCAACATGGGTGCTTTAACAAAATAACAATTAATCAATGGGAAGGACCAATTTCTTCCAAAATCTTTTTAATAACTTTAAATCTATGTCATTTCAGTTGACAACTTGAAATTCTAGACTAGTAATCAGGCACAAATCATAGCAACTACGTAGTAAATATCATGCGCAAGCAATGCCGAGGGTCGAACGGCGCGGACTAACAATAATAAGTTGTAAATTGCCGAGGGTCGAACGGCGCGAACCATAGATGCATCTGTATGCGACGTGGTTATACTTACAAATAATAAGGCTAGCCTGCTCGCGGATCATACCTACAACTCATGTGCTCATATGTACACATATCCATATAATAAATCTGTATTTTTATCAAGAAGACAGTTTTTCTCATGGACGTGCTAAAATGCTTCTAAAGGAACATGAAATATAGTTTTTAAATCTTTGGTTTGAAACTCATTTTCCAAGTTTAATGATATTCTATAATATAACCCTATCGGGTATACAGTTATCCATGGAGGAATCAATTCTCTTTCTAGATGATTAAGAAGATGAACTCTAGTCTTCCTTAGATATTCAATTATGATTTTCATTATATTAGCAGTTTAATATTATAGGTAGGATCACAGGTACAACACGTAAGGCATGATAGCGAGTCCTAGACTACCCGGACATGGCATAATAGTAGCTACGCACGGACTCCGGTCACCTCGTGCATACGTAGCCTTCGAAGATAATACCACATACTTAATTAATTCACCTAGGGGTGACAATTCCCCCTCACAAAGTTATAAAGGAGACTTACCTCGGTCCGAAATTCTATAACCGGCTTCCAAGCCCTTCCGACGACTCCAACAGACGCACAACGCCCCAAAAGTATCAAAATCACGACAAACCAATGAAAATATACTCTAATACTTGCAACAATTCCAAAGTATATAATCGCAACCCTGCTTTAGTGAAATGACCAAAATTCCCTTGGGCCCACGAGCCCGGAAATATGAAATTTCCCGAAGATATATTCTACCCATAGCTTTACTAGTTCAAATATACAATTTACTTTAAATTCCATGCTCAAATTCGTGGCTACAAATGCAAATTACCATTTCTAGGTTTTCTTAAATATTTCCAAATATTTTCCCACAATTTTCCTGTTTAATCCATGCATATAACTTGTGTTAATCTTAAAAACATGAAGGAATTACTTACCTATCATTGCATGAAGAAATTCTCTCTTGAAGCCTCCCAAAATCGCCCATGCCAAGATTAAAAATGAAGAAATGGCCAACAAATCTCGATTTTAAAACGTTCTGCCCAGGCCATTTTTCGCACCTGTGATCCAACACTCGCAGTTGCAGCTTTCCTTAGCTTAAGAGAACTTCCCACCTGCGCCCCATAACCCACATCTGCAACTTCGCAGGTGCGGAATTATCATTGCACCTGCGCTCCAAGCGTGACCACTCCCTCTTCGCACCTGCGGTGCCATAGCCGCACCTGCGGCCAATCCTTGCAGGTGCGGTCTCACCAGATGACAGAAAATTCCAGCCTTCTTCAAACTCCAAACTTGATCCGTTAACCACCTGGAATCCACTCGAGGCTCCCGGGACCCCGTCGAAGTATACCAACCTGTTCCAAAACATATAGCATACTTGCTCGAGGCCTCAAATCACATCAAACAACATCGAAACCACGAATCACACCCAAATCCCAAATTTATGAACTTAGAAATTTCCCACTTCTACATCTGATGCCGAAACGTATTAAATCACAACCGATTGACCCCATGTTTTGCGCAGAAGTCATATTTGACATTACAGACATGCTCCAACTTCCGAAATCACATTTCCACCTCGATATCAAAATTTCCACTTCCAGTCGGATTTCTCAAAAACATTAAAATTTCTATCTTTAGCTAAATGACCTACGGACATCCAAATTCAATTCCAATCGCTCTCCCAAATCCATAATCACCATACGAAGCTATTCACAGACTCAAAATCCTAAACGGACATCAACATCACTGAAATGCGCTTCTAGCCAAACTTAGGAAATTTCTTCAAAAATGCTAACTTGCACAATATGCATCTAAACGCTCCCAGATAGCGAGAAAATATTTAGACACTTACTAAAGGTCCATTTAAAATATTTAAGGGTAACACCAAGCATGGTTTTTATCATAGGCAGTTCATAAAACAGGATTTAACATCCTTCAATTTCGTTCACATTTAATACTTTTTATCTTCGTCATATTCACAATTAATCAACATGGTGATTTCATCAAATAATAATAAATCAACGGAAGGAACAACTTCTTCCAAATGTCTTTTTAATAGCTTTAAATCCTTGTCATTTCAGGCCAGTAATCAGGCAAATATCATAGCAACTACGCAGCAAATATCATGCGCAAGCAATGCCGAAGGTGGAACGGCACATACCAACAATAATAAATCGTGCACTACCGAGGGGTTGACCGACTCGAACCATATATGCATCTATCTGCCCTCCTTGTGAATCGATCATGTGACTCAGGTGCTCATATGAATACATACACAAATACATGGTCTTCCTTCTCGCGAATCACTCAAACGACACTGGTACCCAAAGTTACACATATCCACACAATAATTTCATGTTTTATCAAGAAAATCGTTTTTCTCAGGAATATGGTAAAATCTTTATTAAAAGAAATATGCAATATAGGTTTTGAAATCTTTGTTTTTGAAACTCATTTGTCAAATGTAGTGATACTCCAGGATACAATCCAGTCGAGGTGCACCATATATTCACAGCGGAAATAATTCTCTTTTTAGAAGGATTTAACAATATGAACCCTAGCTTTCTTTTAAACATTCGATTACGTTTAAGTCATACCAGCAGTTTAATAACACAGGCAGGGTTACAGGTACACATATAAAGCATGCTAGTGGATCTTAGGCAACCCGAATATGGCATAATACTAGCTATGCATGGACTCCCATCACCTCGTGCGTTTGTATCCCCCGAAGATAATAGCATATAGTGAATTAATTCACCTAGGGGGGCGATTCCCCCTCACAAAGTTAGAAAGGAGACTTAACTTGCTCCGAAATTCCAACACTGGCTTCCAAGCCCTTCAGATAACTCCAACGGATGCATAACGCTCCGAAACTACCACATAAATGACAAGGCAATGAAAACCCACCCTAATACTCACAAAAAATTCAGATTATATATATTCCCAACCCCGCTCAATGAAATGACCAAAATGTCATTGGGCCCACGTGCCCGTAATCCGAAATTTCTCGAAGGTACGTTTTACTCATAACTGTAATAACTCAAATATATAATTTACTCAAATATTCATGCTAAATTTGTGGTTAAAAATCCAAATTTTCCATATTTTATATTTCTTCAAAGTTTCCTAATTTCCTACCACTTTCATGCTCAAATCAATGCAAGGTCTTGTATTTAACCTTAGAAACAAGTACAACACCTTACCTCTTGATGCTTGGTGAAATCTACCTTCAAAGCTCTCCAAATTCGCCTAACCCATGATGAAAAATAAGAGAAAAATGGCACAAACCCATTTTAAAACATTCTACCCAGGCATTTTCCGCACCTGTTGTAATGACATAACTGGTCGTTTTGAGCTCTAGCGCGTCATTTAGTTGTTTGAGGCCATGAGAAGCTTTGTTTCAGGTATTATGACCCATGAGCGTGGTCGGAATTGAATTCCAGGAAGTTTAGAATTTATTTGGAAAGAAAATTCTCATTTCAGAAGCCTTAAGTTGAAGAAATCAACTTAGATTGGACTTTTGAGTAAACGATCTCCGAATCAGGATTTGAAGGTTCCAGCAAGTTTGTGTGATGATTTCGAACTTGGGTGTATGTCCAAATCGGGACTTGGATAACCCGGGAGCGTTTCGGCGTATATTGTGGAAGTTAGCATTTTAGAAGGATTTCATGAATTTGGGCTTGAAGTGCATATTAGTGAGGTTGATGTCCTTTCGGGATTCCGAGTATGGGAATGGCTCTGTATGGTGATTCTGGAAGAGCGTTTCAGCGTATATTGTGGAAGTTAGCATTTTAGAAGGATTTCATGAATTTGGGCTTGAAGTGCATATTAGTGAGGTTGATGTCCTTTCGAGATTCCGAGTATGGGAATAGCTCTTTATGGTGATTCTGGAAATGGGAGCGCGATCGGAAGTGAATTTGGATGCCCGTAGGACGATTTGGAGTCATTTGGCTAAAGCTAGAAATTTGAAGGTTTTGGGAAATCCGGTCGCAAGTGGAAGTTTTGATATCGAGGTCGAAATGATATTTCGGAAGTTGGAGCAGGTCTGTAATGTTGAATATGACTTGTGCGCAAAATTTGAGGTCAATCAAACATGATTTGATGGGTTTCGGCATCGGATGTGGACGTTTGAAATTTCAAGTTTATAAAGTTTGGATTTGGGTGCGATTCGTGGTTTCCATGTTGTTTGATGTGATTTCAAGGCTCGACTAAGTTTGAATGAGGTATTAGGACAGGTTGGTATGATTGGATGGGGTCCTCGGGTGGATTCCTGGTTGTTAACGGATCAAAGTTGAAGTTGGAAAGGGCTGGTTTCTGCTGTTATCTGGTGCAACCGTAACTACGAGGAATTGGTTGCAGGTGCGGAGCCGCAAGCGCAGCTTGGGAGTCGCAGGTGCGAGTTTGGGCTTGGCCGGGATGGGAACCGCGGGTGCGATGAATATTCCGCACCTTGGAAGCCACAGGTTCGGGAAGAAGGGCGCAAGTGAGATTTGGCTGGAGATTAGGGAAAACAGCAGGTGCGGGTGAATTGGTCGCAGCTGCGGATGAAGGACCGCATGTGAGAAAAATGGGCCTGGGCAGATTTTGTTTAAACGAAAGTTTAGTTAATTGTCTTCACTTTCTTTATGGGATAGGCGATTTTTGGAGAATGTTTTAAGGGGGATTTCACCAAGCTTCAATAGGTAAGTTTTTCCATTTGGTTCTAAGGTCAAATAGAAGATATTGCATGGATTTTTGAGCATGAAATTGGTAGGAAAAGTTGTGAAACATTGAAAAAAAAAAACCTAGAATTTGATAAATTTGATTTTTAGCCACGAATTGAGCATGAACATTAGAGTAAATTATATAATTGAGTTAGTAAGGCTATGGGTAGAAGGTATCTTCGAGAATTTCGGATTTCGGGGCACGTGGGCCTGAGGGCATTTTGGTCATTTATCTGAGCGGGGTTGGGAAAGTATATAAACAGAATTATTGTGAGTATTTGGATGAATTTTCATTGCGTTTCCGTTATTTTGTAGTTTCAGAGCGTTTTGCGATGTTTGGAGTCATCGGGAGGGCTTGGAGGCCGTTTATAGAATTTCGGAGCGAGGTAAGTCTCCTTTCTAACTTTGTGAAGGAAAAATTGTCCCCATATGTGAACTAAATCAATATACGATATTATTTGTGGGGGCTACGTACGCACGAGGTGACAGGAGTCAGTGCGTAGCTACTATTATGCTATATCCGGGTAGCCTAGGACCCACTAGCATGCTCTATGTGTATACCTATAACCCTGCCTGTATCATTGCACTGTTAATATGACAAAAAATGTAATTAAATGTTTAAGAGAAAGCTAGAGATCATATTGTTAATCTTCTAAAAAGAGAATTTGTTTCCGCTGTGGATATATGTGTACCTGGACTGGATTGTATCCTGGAGTATCACTACATTTGACAAATGAGTTTCAAAAACAAAGTTTTCAAAACCTATATTTCATATTTCTTTTAATAATGATTTTTCCACATTCCTGAGAAAAACGGTTTTCTTGATAAAAATATGAATTTATTATGTGGATATGTGAAAGGTTGGGTGCCTAAGTCTCTTGAGTGATTCGCGAGCAGGAGGACCCGGTATTAGTGTATGTATTCATATGAGCACCTGAGTCGCATGTATGATTCGCGAGCAGACTAGCCGTATTATGTTAACCGCGTCGCATGATCGATTCGCTAAAGGGTCATCACCGGAACTAACAACCCCATAATCCATAATCAACTAAACAGAACGCCCTCCAGGCATAAATTCTCAATTAGGCAATATTGCACTTCTTTATACACGGTCCAAATCTGAATTCCATCAAGTGACTACATGTCACACTTATACGATCTTTTCACGGTCATGCTTCCACGACCTTCCACAGAAGACAACAAGTCTGCACATCCATAACACCAACCACACTAAGGTCGCAAAACACATCAAGAACCCATGACCAGGGTACAAAGCCTCTTCCACCGAATATAAAATGTCAGGTGATGCTGAAGATAACACCAGCCTACATGAACTTTCAAATAACTTGGCCTTGCTCTTCCGAACTCATGACATCCTTATAAACATCGGACCTAAATCTCGATTCCAGTTACATAATGCTTCCTGCACTTAACATAACAACATGAGGTAGTGCAAGAATTCCATCATAACTTTCGAACCACCAATAAGGAGAAAACTTCATCATATAGAAACTTCTTACTTAACTTAATTCAAGAGTACCATCTCATCACACGAGTGAATTCCCATTATCACCAAGATTATGCAAATCCTTAAGAAGTAGTCTATACAACCATAACCCTTTCTGGATCTGCCTACACACGACAGGCCATAACACTCAAATGCTCCTACATAAAATCCGTTACAACGGCCGACACCCGCACACACCAGCATAAACCACATGCATAACTAAATCACATCAAAGGAACCAATCACTGCCGCAAATGTGCCATTTCAACCATGGCTAATCATTCTATCTTCTTTTAATCATCATTAATTGCCTCAGGAACAGTAACAACTTCCTTCAACCCATAGCAAACTCAACCCTCACTCATCTCGAGTGACCTTGATTCACAAGACCATGTTGCCCAAATTCCGCAACCCATCTCATAACCTTCTGATAATCTTTTCATCAATCTGGAGTCTATTTCTCTCACTCCTCCAATATTATCATGCATGATGAAACATATCATAGAACATTCCAACCATCCTCCTCTTTCTCATAAATTATTCTGCAAAAGCTCAATTCTCGATCATATTGCTGCCTGAAATCTTTAATTCCCACATTCTTAACTTTTGAACTCAGTAGGACCGCTATTGAGAGTCACCCACTCTGACTGGCGCCTAATACAATCCACTCCAAGTCTCTCCTAGTACAGGAACACCCCTTTTTTTTCAATGAAACATGTGACTGAGTCACTATCCTTACAACTCACCCATGCCTTAAGCATAAATTCTGAATCTTCCAAAGCCTAACCCTGATATGACAGGCCCAACCTTCGCACATATTCATCAAATCCCACACACAATTACCATTTTACTCATTTTTCCCTAGCTCAAATAACTCGCTAACACGCCGAAAATCCTCAACCCCATGCGAAGACAATCCTACAACCCAGCTACAGATGGTGGGACTCCCCCACTTAACTCGATGCTACTCCTTGCACCACTCTATACCTTCTTGAGATCCTTCCTTATTTGATAACACGATTTTGCTCAGCTAATCCGTCCAAATCTTCCAAATTCTCTTGCTAGCACTCCCTAAATACTCGAATTCCATAGAATCATTCACACATTCTATCTCCTGCCGACTTGCCACTAGGACCCCTCACAAAATCTACAAACTCTGCCATTGCTAACCTATCCCCAGAAGACAACCCGCCTGTGGAAATCACTCGCGGACACCTCCCAACGACGCTGAATACACGTTAGCTACGACTTCAATACCCCATCTTATGCCCTGCTTCATTTACCAACTTACTAGTCCGTCCGCTCCTTATGGACACCCATAACACGCGACAAATATCTTCAAATTCTAAGTTGTGCTGCCGCTCCCCCACTTTGTGACTGCTCGACTTGCGCTTCTTACACCTGGCCCCTTAGAAATGGAACCATCGCCTAGCCTCATTCCAGGATCATTATTTGTATCTCTCATCTAGCAGATCATCACGACTTCAAGCTCTCCGAAGATTATCTTTCTCTAGCTGCCTTCATCATCAACACTTATCCGGCACTGAACCACCACACCTCACGATATCGGCCAACCGTTTTGTTCAATACTTCTTCTTAACACTCTAACCCCAAGCAACCGAAGAAACCATAGCACCGCCAAACCTTACACATTCCATTCGATCAATGACGACGATGACACATCACCTGTGTGTATCCCATCTCGCTTAAAGACACCAAGTCTTACTACCTTATCAACCCCAACCAGCCCATTCATAACCCAAATGCCATTCCGCTGCCGGCACAAAAGCACTGAAATCTCGAAATCACGCTCTGAGAAGACCTCCCTTCAAACCATTCATCTTCCACAACATACGGGAAAACGTTCTATCATCATATCGACACTGTGCGATAATCATTTGCAACCATCATCACTAACTGAGCACATCCATAAGGCTCCAAAAAACAAAGCTACTGAGCTGAAACAACATATTACCCTTTTACAGGGCCATAACAACAACCACGACCATTCACACATGGAAGCATCTCGAATTACATTCATAGTACCATTTCCATTCATAAGATTCCTAATCCATATCAAGCATTTCGCGACGCGTAAGATTTAGTAGGAATGAATATAGGCATAAGCCTCAAAGGAATCAACTCGCACCATGAAGAATCAAGAAGGGAAGTACTCTTAACAGCCCTATATCCTCTCGAATATAAGTACAGACGTCTTCGTAACAATCCGCAAGACTATACTAGACTCGCTCATGACTCTGAGACCTATGAGAACCTAACGCTCTGATACCATGTTGTCATGACCCAAAATCCGTAGGTCGTGATAGCGCCGGACACCACTATCAGGCAAGCCAGATTCTTAATTAGATTAACACATTCATGTTTTAACATTTGTCGAAAATCATTAGCTTTTCTTGCATTTCATAATAAAATAAATAAATTTTCGTAAATTAAATACGACAGCAAATAAAATACTGTGATTTAAAAATAGTGACCTGAATATTTCACTTAAACAATTAGCCCAATACATATCCCAGAACCCGGTGTCACAAGTACATGAGCAAATTCTTAGAATTTTACAAATATCACAAAGCCTGTCCGAAATACAACTGGACGAGGAGGTTTAAAATGAAATAGATACAGTATGAAGGTGACTCTGTCAGCTGCGGATCGCCTCCGGAAGATGCTGCTCGCCTAAGTCCCCGAATCCTCAACATTTTCTATGTAAGTACATGTGCAATAAAATGCACAACAAGGGTAGTGTGGCTACAAAATAATGTATACTCAGTAAGTCGCCCGCCTAACCTCCGAGAGGTAGTGACGAGAGGTCAATTTAGACACTTACTAAAGGTGCATTTAAAATATTTAATAGTGACACCAAGCATGGTTTTTATCATAGGGAGTTCATAAAACAGGATTTAGACATCCTTCAATTTCGTTCATGTTTAACACTTTTTATCTTCGTCATATTCACAATTAATCAACATGGTGATTTAATCAAATAGTAATAAATCAACGGAAGGAACAACTTCTTCCAAAAGTCATTTTAATAACTTTAAATCCTTGTAATTTCAATTGACAATTTACCATTCCAGGCCAGTAATCAGGCAAATATCATAGAAAATACACAGCAAATATCATGTGCAAGCAATACGGAGGGTCGAACGGAGCGGACCAACAATAATAAATTGTGCAGTCCGAGGGATCGACCGGCTCGAACCATAGATGCATCTTTCTGCCCCGCTCGTGAATCGATCATGCGACGCGGTAAACATAAAACGGCTAGCCTGCTGGCGAATCATACATGCGACTCAGTTTCTCACATGAATACATAAACAAATACAGGGTCTTCCTGCTCGCGAATCACTCAAGCGACTCAGGTACCCAAAGATACACATATCCACACAATAATTTCATGTTTTATCAAGGAAACCGTTTTTCTAAGAAATGTTGTAAAATCTTCATTAAAAGAAATATGAAAAATAGGTTTGGAAATCTTTGTTTTTGAAACTCATTTGTCAAATGTAGTGATACTCCAGGATAGAATCCAGTCCAGGCACACATATTCACACCGGAAACAATTCTCTTTTTAGAAGGATTTAACAATATGAACCCTAGCTTTTTTTTGAAGATTCGATTATGTTTCAGTAATAACAGAAGTTTAATAACACATGCAGGGTTATAGGTACACATATAAAGCATGCTAGTGGGTCCTAGGCTACCCGAACATGGCATAATAGTAGCTATGCATGGACTCCAGTCACCTCGTGCGTTCGTAACCCCCGAAGATAAATAGCATGTAGTGAATTAATTCACCTAGGGGGACGATTCCCCCTCAAAAAATTAGAAAGGAGACTTACCTCGCTCCGAAATTCTAACACCGGCTTCCAAGCCCTTCGGATAACTCCAATGGACGCATAACTCTCCGAAATTACCACATAAATTACAAGGAAATGAAAACTCACCCTAATACTCACAACAAATTCATATTATATATATTTCCAACCCCGCTCAATAAAATGACCAAAATTCCCTAAGGCGCACGTGCCCGGAATCCAAAATTTCTCGAAAGTACATTTTACTCGTAACTTTACTAACACAAATATATAATTTACTCAAATATTCATGCTCAATTAGTGGTTAAAAATCCAAATTATCCATATTTTATGTTTCTTCAAAGTTTCCCAATTTTTCTACCAATTTCATCCTCAAATCCATGCAAGGTCTTGTATTTAACCTTCGAAACAAGTAGAACAACTTACCTCTTGATACTTGGTGAAATCTCACTTGAAATCTCTCCAAAATCGCCTAACCAATGAAGAAAAATGAGAAAAAAATGGCACAAACCCGTTTTAAAACATTCTGCCGAGGCATTTTCCGCACCTGCGGTCCTTCCTCCACACCTGCGATCCCGCATGTGCGACCAAATCCCCCGCACCTTCGGTTTCCCTCAATTTAGGCCAAATCGCATCTGCGTCCCATGCCGCAGGTGCGGAAGATCTATCGCACTTTTGGTTCCCAGCCATGCCAAGCCCACACTCCCACCTGCGGCTCCGCACCTGCGGTAAAAGCCTCAAAGGTGCGGTTGCACAAGAAGACAACAATCTTCACTTCTTCAAACATCAATTCTTGATCTGTCAACAACCCGGAATACACCCGAGGACCCCAGGACCCCGTCCAATCATACCAACCTGTCCCAAAACGTAACACATACTTGCTCGAGCCCTCAAATCACATCAAACAACGCCGAAATCACGAACTGCACTCAAATCCAATTCGTTAATAACTTATAATTTCAAACTTCTACATCTTATGCCGAAACCTATCGAATCATGTCTGATTGACCTCGAATTTTGCGCACCAGTCATATTCAACATTACGGACCTATTCCAACTTCCGGAATTGCATTCCAACCTCGATATCAAAACTTCCACTTTCGGTCGGATTTCTCAAAAACCTTCAAATTCCTATCTTTAGTCAAATAACTCCAAAATGACCTACGGACATCAAATTCACTTATGATCACGCTCTCAATTCTAGAATCACCATAGTGAGCTATTCACAGACTCGGAATCCCATACGGACATCAACCTCAGTGATATGCACTTCACCCCCAAATTTGTGAAATCCTTCTAAAATGCTAACTTCCATAATATACGCCAAAACGCTCCCGGGTTATCCAAAACCCGATCTGGACATACACACGTTAGTCTGAAATAATCATACGAACCTGTTGGAACCTTCAAATCCTGATTCGGAGATCGTTTACTGAAAATTCAAATCTTAGTCGATTTCTCAAAACGACTGGTCTGGTCATTACATACTTGACGTTCAAAGGCCTCAGATTCACCTTTGGATTTTATCTTTACTGTTGTTTATCGCCATTTCAGAATAGTATTGTATTTAGAAATTCTAGTCTATGTCCGTACAATTTATGAATCTGTACTGCCGATTCTGGGGATTTTATGACATTTGTTCAATTTTAGTTACGTTATCCCATTTATCAGTTTATGTTTTATATAGTTAAGATGGTTATCTCTGTTAGATCTCTTCATGTGCTAGGCTTACCTAGTATTAGAGACTAGGTGTCATCACGATTCCTAAGGTGGGAGTTTGGGTCGTGACAATTTGGTATCAGAGCTCTAGGTTCATAGGTACTATGAGTCATAAGCAAGTTTAGTAGAGTCTTGTGGATCGATACATAGAGATCAATATTTATCTTCGAGAGGCAACAAAACTATTAGAACACTCCACTTCATTCGTTCTTTATCGTGCGACATTGAGTCACCTTGAAGCACATATCTTACATTCCCTTTCATCCACATGTATATGATATTTCTCACTCGGTATTCGCCATACACTGACAGTTTGGGATGATGTGGATGGGCTACGGTGGTGGCTATGGATGCTAGATCATTGTCTCAATGTGTTGTCCAGATTGAGGACGGGGATGTATTGATAGATCTTCAGTTGATCACGTGTAGGGTGCAGCGGATTCTGCTATTTGGCTAGTGTTATATGAGCTTATGAAGGTTGGTATTGTGGATCATCGTATGTTAGATCGTATAGCTTCGCGCCAAGTGGGGAGTCTACTATCAATGGTAAAATTTCACGGTCATGTGTCATATCAGTTTTGGACTGATGTATATGTATGTGGTATTGAAGGGTTCCCTAGAATTGTATATGGCTAAGATCTAAAATTTGCATGGGATAGTGTTGGGACTTGAAGCATTTCTATATCGTTATTAATTCTACATTTCAATATTAGAGAGGTTAGAGAAATAACTTCAGATTCATAGAAGGTCTCTTCAGATGGAGTATCTCGATTGAGACATTATTGGGTGCTTAAGAGGAAATACAATGGTTTATAGGCTTTCAGACGATGTGGTTTATGCTAGGATATCTTGCGGTGAGCTTTGTTTAAGTATCATAGTGTACCACCAAGGAGAAGTGTTATCTCGAAGGCAAGTCGACGAGGATTCGAAGAAATGGGTTAGCTTGGTGGTGTTGGGGTCAGCATAATGATAAAGGTAATTAGTTCCTTTAGTGTGGTGATGCATTACCAGTGTTTTTTGGTAATACTATAGGGCTTGACGGCTTGCGTGACTTGGTTGCGTTGGGGAAATTCAGTTTTGATGGCTTGGTTATATGAGTATGAGATTGGAAAAGTTCTTGATAGTGTTGATCGCTGGTGTAGCCGGATTCTACTGTTGTCGTAAGGAACATATTGCGTGTTATGATCATTTCTCCTACATGGGGAAATGAGTTCTAGATAGCAGGGACAATTCCAAATGCTTAGAATGATGCTAGCATTATTTATTCCACATAAGGAAGGTGCGCACTTTTGAAGGCGCACTATGTTTTGACTTACGGATGCCTGACTAGTATTACAGTAATCTCATGGTTGATTAACTGTTGATGTTTAGATTTTTCTATGTGGCATGCATGAATCGTAGAAGCATTTCTCAAGGACTGGTCGTGTATGATGAATGTGTTAATCATTTACGTAGTGTAGTAGGGATCAGACACGGAGATTATGGTATTCTAAGGATCTAAAGACTAAGATGATTCTCAAAGGTAACTTATTCAATGGTTGCGGACAGTGGAGGTCACTGGTAGGTCTAACGAGAATGTGCATTCTACATCGGGTCGAATTTGTTTATCCATCACAGTATTGGTGGATTCGTCTATTATAGTTGATCTTATTCGTATTTTGATGTGTTCCATGTATTACTCTCTTATGCTATGGTGAGTTGTGAGACTGTTGACTATTTGCACACATGATGTGGTATTGTTTGGACTTTGTGGTGGAATTCGAGCGAGATAGCTCCGGGGGTCTTGAATCGTTTATTGCACCTTGGTTGTGGTCTTCTTATGTGTGCTATATATATATATATATATATATATATATATATATACATACAGTGATATCCATTTCTCCGTGGCTATGGTCATTTGCCTTGCGTGTTTGCTGAATATTATGCATAGGGTTATTGATTATGAGACTTATGCCTCGAGGTATTCAATGTGGACCGGTGTTTGGATTGGGTCACGCATCGAAGTGAGGTTATGTTGGGATATGATCCTTTGTGCTCATTTCATGTGTTTTGTTTCTCCTTTGTGATATGGGTTCATAACATTGTTCTCCATGGTGGTATATCTGTTGAGATGTGGCACGATTCTCTCATTTGATACTCTTTCCATCATTTGGTTATATCTGAGTTGTTTAGGGTTTAGGGTTTATTGTTATTTTTCTGTGGGAACGATTGTGACTTCTTATGTGAGTCATGCATTATACGTGATTTTCCGTGTTGCTTTAATGTACCAACATGTGCCTATGTGTTACTTGGTGAATTGAATTTTAAGATGAATTTACTTTCATGGAGTCATTATCTCATATTCGGTCGAGTTGTTGGTAACATAACGGTTTTAAATAAAAAAGTTATTAGCATGATTTATTTTGTATGACTTTTAAGATAGAACTATCTCACTTAGTGTTTTTCTATTTTAAAATGATCATCACATTTTACTTTAGTTGGGTTCTAAATTTAAACTCATTAACCTATTTGGTGTTTTACGTTACGTGAAATTGTTATCATGCCTTGCCTTGCTTTAACAAATTCTATATTTAATTTGTTAACTTATCTTATGTTTTTCTTAATTTAAAAATGCTATTTTAAAGACTTTATTGATTTCTAAACTAAACTCATTCATACTCTATTTTGTATAAATTTTAATTTACTTTACTTTATTTGTTTTCTAAAATAAACTCATTATATTATTTGACGCCTTATTTTATTTTCTAAAATAAACTCATTATATTATTTGACGCCTTATTTTATTCAAGATTGTTATTATTCCATATTGTATTTAACTAAAAATTTTGAACACTTTATTTGGCATTTGACATGGATACAATGTGCATGGTAGCACACGAACTTTGTCGTGCGAAGGTGATTGATAATGTGGACACGAGGTTCCATGCGTATAAGATTCCAAATTGTGGCTTAATATTTGTGGTTGTGAGGTGTGGTGCCTCGGGGTAATTCATGTTGCAAGTCAAGTGTCGGGAACAATTTGATTACTTGAATTGTCATTTTTTTTCCTAATTTGAGTTCATTCATATTTCATTTGTGTTCTGAGTATGTTGCTGCTTTATTACAGGTTTACTTCTTCTTGCTAATCATGTTCTGTTATTCCGTTGTTTGTTTTATATTAATAATCTTTACGTTGTTATCCTTACATTAACGTTCTTTCTATTGCTAGCTTTTTGTTAATATCTTGCACATGTTTTATGTCTAGTGTGTGTCTCGACTTACCTCGTCACTACTCCATTGAGGTTAGTCTTTGTACTTATTGGGTACCGATGTGTTTTACTCATGCTACACTTCATATTTTTGTGCAGATCTAGGTACTTCTGAGCGTGTTGGTTCATGAGAGTTGTGTCTTCGCGACTAGAGACTTCAAGGTATTCCTGCTTGATGTTCGCAGGCTTCGTTGTCACCTTCAGATATTTTTTTTTTTGGTAATAAACTTTTTGCATTAATCACCAATGTAACATTTACAAATCTGAGTAGACCATCTCAGTCTTCTCTACAAGATAAAAGAAAATATCCAACACAAACACTTTACATTCTATGCCTCGCTAAACATATTCTAGTGCCTAATATTTAAAATTGTTGAGCAACACTCGCGTATAGCCTTCAGCACTGAAGTTGCATATGCAAGCCACTCTCCTAGCTAGGACCTCCCATGTAGTAGTTTGCTTTTCAATGATCCGTGAATTTCTCTCAATCCACAGTGCGTGAATATACTCTGCATAGACTAGCTTAAGTACTCTTGCCAGCTGAGATCTGCTCTTAGTTTTTATAACTATCTACTGGTGATTTGCTGCCGATGAGTCTATAGGAGGGTACTGAGTTTGCAGCCAATGCATGAGTCGGTTCCATAGACATTTACCATATTCACATTCAACAGACAAATGATCTTGTGTCTCTGGTTTTTGATAGCAGAAACAACAAGTGTCATCTATCTGCATTCCCCATTTCTTCAACCTATCACCTGTTACCATTGTTCCTTGCACTTGAAGCCACATGGTGAAGATGGCTTATCCTTTCCATGGTACTTTTGGAAATACACCTAATTGTTGCAGGTACACTTGTTTTAAGATTGTGCCTTGTAATAAATTGCTAATAAAATGTAACTCGTCCCTTGCCTCAAACACCTTTCAAACCATCCAACATGCTTGCTTTGGTACTCCCATATGCATAAAATCTTTGTCTTTGATATAGTAGCTATAGATCCATCTAATCCGTAACTGGTCCTTTTTGTTAGCCAACTCCCAGCAGGTCTTAGTGATAGCAATTTTGTTCCACATGTCCAAGTTAATCATGTTCAGTCTTTGAGCAACTCTTGGAGAACACATCATATCCCATGCCACCAAAGACTTTTTGTTATTGTATTAACCCCAGACCATATATAGCTTCTACAGTGTGCTTCAAGTGCTTTGATGACTTTAGAATGTATAATAAAGATTTGAGCCCAGTAGGCTTAGATGCCAAAGATTATTGTTTTGACTAGCAGTATTCTGCCTGCATAGGACAATTTCTTTGTTGTCCACGAATAAATTCTGCTCACAATTGTGTCAATGAAAGGTTTCCATTGCGATATTGACAGCTTCTTAGTATCAAGAGATATGCCTAGATATTTAGAAGGCAACACTCCTTGACTGTATCCTCGAGCTTGTTGGATCTCATGCTTCAGTTCATTGCTAACTCCTCCATAATATATTGAGCTTTTGGCTAGATTTGCTTTATGCCCAGAAGCTTCTGAAAAGGTGTCGAACTTTTAATAAAATAAGACAACATAAGTAGTATCTCCTCTTGTTAAAAGGAGAAGGTAATCAGCAAAGCTCAAATGAGTTAGGTCCAATTCTAGAACGCATAATATGATAGTGGAAAAGTTTTGTCATGCTTAACTTCCTTTAGGTTCCTGCTCAGATACTCTATTGCTATGGAAAAGAGAAATGGAGACATAGGATCTCCTTTCCTAATCCCTCTTGATAGAATATAAGGGTCCACCAAACCCTATAGAGAACCAGGTTCTCTATCATGTTCATCAGAACACATGCACACCGCAATAAATAAATGACAAGAGGGATTTTACGTGGAAAATTGCCAGCTCAACGGGATTAAAAACCACGACCTACTCTTGTAGGATTTCAACTTCAATACTGAGAAACTTTTAGATTACAACCTATGCAGCCGATGAATTAACATCTTAATCCCTCACTAACTTGTAATACTCTATTATAAGCCACTTTGTAATAAGTCTATTACAAAGACTTTACAACTTGACTAACTCTAGCCAAGACTCAAACACACGGGTTTAATATTTACAAATAGTTTCCTATAGAATGCTTCTAAATAAGCTAGGTAGGATTTACAAATGAATAACTATTATAAAGTTACAACTCAAGTAAGGACATACAATAACTTGATGTGGGAACTGGCCCGTAGTTGTTTTGTTCTTTGTTCTTCAATCACTTGAGAGTTTCTTGCTGGATGATCACGTGAGAGCTTCAGTGAAATATCCATGTGTTTAAGTGAAGTGTTTTTCCTTCCTTGACTGTACTAATACATGTATGACATCACTTACAATGATGAAATCAAGGTAGGTAAAAATTCTTCTGATGATAGGCTATAATTACGTATTTTAGTCCCTTATTACACTCTAATTTACTGCACTTTAATTGTGTTTGAGCTTTAATCGCTAGTGTTTTGCACTAACTGTGTGTTTTATTCCTTGTAGGAGTGATTACGAGCTATATAGATGTTATGGAATGAATTAAAGTTATTTGGATCTTTGAAGTGTGAGTAAAATTCCAAGGAATTAAGCCGGGATCGTGTTCAGGGGTCAAATTTGATAGTTAATAACAAACGAAGACTCAAGTAGGCATATTACGTATTGTCTAGTACAATAGACATAACTCTTTTCTCCGAACTTTATTTGGGATCTATAATATATGGTTGGAAATATAACCCAAAGGGATACAACTTTAATCGTTTAGGTTTTTCTGTATTTCAAATGGAACATGGTGAAAAATGCGGCCGGAGCGTGGTCTTAGCGCGCCCGCGCTACTCCCGACCTGAAAAACAGTCCTTATTTGCGTGAGAGAAGGTATAATTGTTTGGATCCGACCTTACTTGGTATATATACATGGGAAAACGGTATTTTGAGGAGGCTGGACATATTTTGGACACAAATTCGACCTAAGGAGGCAAAGACACAATAGGAGCAAGGCGGGGAATTCGTCTACGAGTTTTTCCTTTCTCTTCCTATTTTTCATTGTTGGTTATGACTTTTAATATTGTATTTTTACATACTATCATGAATAGCTAATTTTCTATCTAGGGTTTTGATGGAACCTTTTGTAGGGTAAAGTCTTGTTATGTTTTTATATAATTAAGCCGTTTGATTTCTCTACTTGTTCAACTACGTTTATATTGTGGTTGGTTGTAGATCTCTCAATCAACTGTGCCTATTTAGTGTGTATTACTCGGGAGAGAGTGCATATTTAGGTAGTTGTTGAAAAACATTACCCCCGGCGTATATGATGGATCAATAACGAAGGGTTTAAAGGTGGGATTAGGGATAACGAAACCTTGGGTGCGATCTAAGTGAGTCGTACTTAAAGCCAGCTAGCGTAACTCGGGAGAATATGTCTAGTAAATTGTGGTAGTTACCCGGGAGAGAATTACAACAGACAGAGCGCTCATGATCAGTTGAAAATACTTAGGTGAAATTATAAAAGATGCAGCGGGAAGGATACCAGAATTGGGGAAATCATAACTCTAGACGTCATTAGTTCTGTCTCAAATTTCATCGTGTTAGTTGGCAATTTTATTGCTTTATAATAGTTTTTACTTAATTAGTTAGAAATAAATATTATAATCTCTATAATTAGGAAATTGTTTAGACTTGTGTTTCTTAGCATTATTGAACAATTATAGCAAAACCTTAGTTCCTGTGGGATTCAACTTCGGACTTGTAAACCAGATTATATTTGCAACGACCGCTTAGTCCTTTTTATAAGGCATAGTTGGGCGTGATCAAATTTTTGCGCCGTTGCCGAGGAACTAACGGTGTAGCTGTACATGTTCATATTTGTTGCAAGTTTGAACTTTTATTTTTGTTTCTTGTATTTGATTATTTTTTAATTTTTAATTTTTTATTTTTGATCAGAGAGACATGGCATCTTGGAATTATGAGAGTTTTGATGTTGATAATTCTACTTTTGATCCTCGTTAGGCATATTATGGAGGAAACCACCTAGGGAAAAATTATCAAATTATTCCCGAGAACTAGTTATGTTCACCAACTCAATCTTATGCGTGGAATGCGTGTGATATGTGTGGCGGTCAAGATGGTCACTTTTATGGTTGTGTTTATATTTCTTATTTTCTCCCAACCCCTTACTTTGATGGTTCTTCTTTTTCTTGTGAAGTTAATAGGAACAAAGAACCTAGATGTGAGGTCCTGAAAGAGATTGAGGATAAGCTCAAGTGCCTTACGGAACAATATGATGAGATACAACTACGGGTACAAAGGAAAGAGGCAACTATTCACAACTTGGAGGCTCAAGCAAATAAAGTAATCGAACCTTGTAAAGCGCAACAAGTTGACATTGTGGTAGTAGCCAATATGGGTATCAATTAGCTGCAAAAATTGCCATTATACTGGAGGATTTAAAAAAACTTGAGGATGAGCTAGAGGAGTAGGCCATAGTAGAACACCAACAATCAATCAAACTAGATTTTGAGGATGCCGATGTCGTAGAAGAGATACTAGAGTCAACCAAGGATATTGAGGATACATATTTAGTTGAATCTAGTGTCATTCGTGTTGAGGATGTTGACAATCCCAATGTTTATGTAGTTGAGCGCATTGGTCTACACTCCAAGCATTTTTCCACATTAAGTTTTGATGATGATATGGAAATAGAGTCGTCCGATCCACTTGAGGAGCCAATGAGTAAGAAACGAGATGCCTACATTTTGGAATTCTTCGTGCCAGAAAGTCGGGAATACACATCTCATGCAGACGCCAAGAAGTTCAGAATATTACATTGTTTTATTGGGCCACTCAAATTCGTTCTACCACCCTAAGAGCATGATCACATAGCAGAATCACAACTTGGGGTCCAACGTCATGACCAAAAATCCAACACAGGTCGTGATGGCGCCCAGCACCAGAGTCAGGCAAGCCAACACTTGTTTACTAGTGAGATTTTCCTTATTTAACATACCAATCCCAGATATTCCCAAAGTTTTAAGCTTAGATCATTTAAATAATAGCGGAAACATTAACCAACTTAAGTAAATATAGCGACAATGATCATTATCCAATATATACAGTCCCAAAATAAAGAGTCTACTATGTGCCTGCCAGGAACTGGTGTTACAAGTCAACAGGCGAACTAGTAGAATATACAAAAGATTATACAAAATGTACTGCTGTCTGAGAGAAGTAGATATAAATGAACAAAAGATAACTCCATAACACTACTGAGAATCGCTAAGGGAGGCAGCTCACCGTGGAGTCAAGTCCAGAATATACGTCAAGCTCCGGTCGGGTAACCAGAAGCACCAGCCTCAGAACCTGTACAATTAAGTACAGAAGTGCAGCAAGAGTACATAAATATATATGTACCCAGTGAGTATCCCGCCTAACCTCGAAGAGGTAGCGACGAGAGGTCAACATGACACTCACTAATATCAAACAGTAATAATGCAAAACAAGATATAACAAAATGCAGTAGACATGTGAGACAGTAAGCAGCAGATACCAATCAAATACATAAATCCAGGAAACTACTGAAAATAAGCAACAATGTACACTTTCCTTTCCCCCCCCCCCC